>JARFOC010008624.1:0-10971 GCA_031763485.1 Osmoderma eremita | reverse complement strand
TAAATTTACGTTCGATTGGGGAACGTTCACGATATTTTCGTGGATTAATTGGCTGACACGTGAAGCAAATAAGCGAAAGCCTTGACCACCAAGGTAATAATTGCGAATCCTTCCTAATTCTCTTTATTTCATTTTGTTGATGACACGTGGTAATACCAAAATGGATTTTCACATATTTCCTTAACTGTACATATGTATTTAAGATATTAAGTTCCTTTAACATTAGACATGTACAAATTAATTTCCTTCTATTGATGTTCATGACGAATATCATTTCTGCGCCAATCCTGTACTAATTTCTCAAGCTTAAACAGAACGTATAACAATAATTCATTTCGGAGTAAGTTAATTGAAAAGCCAGTATTGACAAAGCTCCACACATTTCCTTTCCATACATTTTCTTATTATTATAGGTCTATTGTACATTTACTGTATGTTTCAGAGCTTTGCAAATAGCTCGCGGCTTTCGAGACTCAGTTTAACAAAGTTACAATAGCTATTAATTCCGAGTCAGATCCTATCACCATCCATCAAGTAAGAATTTATAAGTCGTAATACAAACTTTATATATTTTGATGGAATCTTTCTAAATAATGTATTTCTTCTGATGAAACAAAAAACCTTACTATTGAATCGATTATTGCACAGCCTTCCTGCAAAGAATCAGTTACCCGATCCATTAGTTGATATCCATTAGCGGCAATTCAAATGAGATGACACATAAACGAATCGTCTGCATAAATTGTATAAATGAATAGTCTTCTAGAAAATAGTCGACAGAAAACTGGGCATTTCCATAAACTACCTTCACTACGACACCCTAGCAATTAGAAAGGAAATACAAGGAATCTTTTCGTCGGAATTTACACTGGCCATCATAGTAGAACCTAGCAAATACAGTCGCAGAACTACAACGGCAGAAGTAGAATCTATTGCGCATAACTCTATTACTAAATACTTCCACAAGATATTCTATTCTAGCATATTTAAAAGTAAATATTTTGTCGGAAAAACTTACACACAACGAAATAAAATTTGGCATTGACGAGATGACGTGAAAAGAGCTGACGAGTGTGGAAGGGTTTTGCGAATTTCCGGTCGGTGAAGAAGGAAACATACGGTTCCAAACGCTAAACATACCTTCGTCGCTGAAGGTGTGATTCCTACCTGGAATTTTCTGCGAAATAATGAACGATTTCAATTGGATTTAGTGACAGTTTTTACTAGATATATTTACATTTAAATACTGCAATATGAAGCGTTATTATTCATTCGTACCAGAGCCGAGAGGTGATACCATGGATATTTAGGTCAACTGCAACTCTTCGAAGAGTTTAAAGGTGTTTAGAAAGTAAAAATTTTTGTAGCATTCAGATCTTACCCTATCACGCAGCAAATAATAAAGTAAAATGAGGAAGACTATTAAGAAATTATCGAGGAGTATTTACATATGTATAAGAAAATCATTTGGAGAACATTTAAAATTTCAACTACTGAGAGAGCTCTTATTTACAGTTGACATATTATTTATTGCCGAGTCAGAAAGCAATCTACAATACACATAAACACTTTAAATGAAGACCCGCAACGTGCAAATAAGACCATAAACCATGATAACTACAGAGAAAAACAGCAACCACAACATTATAATAGACAGACAAAGACTAGGACAAATTAAAGGCTTCAAATACCTCCCAATTGCTTTACGTACCTAAGAAAGTAAAAGCCGAAATGGTTAAGGTGTGGTATTAATCCAAATATAGAAAGCAATGGTTAATGGGGAATGGGGCGATGGGGAAATGAATGAATGAATTGGGAAGACAGGAAATATATTCAACTACCTGAACCCCTCATTTCTTGGACATAGAAGCGTACCTAAGAAAGTAAAAGCCGAAACGGTTAAGGAAGTAGTAACACCAACACTAGCTTCTCGACGTGGATCATGGACACATTCCAAGACGCATTATATCCGAATAAATGCAACTGAAATGAGGTTCCAAAATAAGATCGGTAATAAAAATGCAGAAAAGGCAACTAGGATGGGCACATATGTAGAATGCCAGAAGACAGACGTATTAAAGAGAGAGGCCAGAATGAAACAAAAAAGAGAACAACAGAGAAAACGGTGGTAGGGGAACATGAAAAAGTAACTGAAGACAGAGAAATCAAGTGGAAGAACGTAAGAACTTTAGCAGGAATGGAAAAATAGAATGAACTCCGATCCACAGGCTTGCACCTTACGCTAAATGGATTTGGGACTAATTGTAAGTAAGTAAAGATTAACTGCTCCAAAAGTCTTTATAATTTTTATTAGGAGATTGAAATCAACTCTACTCCCGTTGGGACAAAAACCCTGCCATAATAATACGTCCAGTCTTGTTTGGATTACACCTGGTTTCTCGCATATTCTACTTTTTATACGCAAAAATAAGAAAACAAACGTAGAACAATTGGAAAATGAACAAATTAAAAACAAATTGACCTAATGCAATTATCAAATAACAAAAACAGCAATTAATCAAAGTAAATTGAGGAAGTAACACAGAGGTTTGTAGATGTGACGTTTAATGCACTTGAATTCACATCCACACGATATTTAAATCGACCTAAGCTCATGCCATTGTACGATGCTAGATAAGAGCGATTCCATCTGCACTGATGTATACTATGAACTTATAATGTACTACTCCAAAACTGCTCTATACTCAAATACGGTCCCAAAGAAACCTTCAAGTTGAACAGGTACACTAAGAATTCTGTTTGTTTAAGGAAGGCACGCACCTCGTGTGAAAAATAAGCTTTCTCACATCTAACCTGCTTCCGTCTAAGATAATATTTTTTCGCTGATCTTACGAGAAATGGCCATAATAAAAATAATGAATTCAGAGCAGGCAAACAGGGACATAAAGGCGACTGAACCCTAAGAGGCGGCTGTGCAGTTTGAACCAATATGTCTCCACGGTTGCAAATATAATTTTGTTATTCCTTCAGCGTCACGTTTGATATATAGGGGCACATATTTCAAGTTTTTTTTTATGACTAATGCTAAGATTAACCATCTGAAGAAGCAAAATTGCAAAAATCTTATGGGGATTGATATTAAAATGTATTTTAAAATATCACTTAATATATTGGTGTGATCGGTTATATTTTTGTCGGCCGATTTTTCCAGCTGGCAATGGAATTAGTTCCACTTCGAAATTTTGAATTTTCTATTTAGATAATGCTAATTTATCAAATATATTGAACGTAATATATATATATTATTTTTTATGAAGTACGTACAGTTTATTTAATATTTAGTTAATCCACTTTTCGCCTTAGTTTTATTCTGATCCGCCGTACTGCTACTTAAATCCTGTTCCTTTTGCAAATTTTGTAACAGCGCATTTTCTACTTAGTTTCTGGTTGGCACAGATTAGGTTGGATCAGGTTGAACATTTTTAGAAGATGTACATAATGTTAGATAGTTCGACGAGTAATTGCATAACCGCAGTATATATATATTTATTAGTGATGGGCATAATGGAGTGATTTCAATAATCGAATACTTGGTACTCAAGTTCTTTTAATAATGAAACTATCACTCGAGTACTTATCACTCATATGATGAACAGCGAACATTTACGTGTGATATCGAGAGTATCTCCCCCTTTGTTAACGCTCTATTTGTTTATTAATATGGTGTACATACGGTCAATTCAAAATGATTGCCATTTCCAAGTAACAAAATAATTATGTAGTCGTGTGTAAAAATACCACTAGCATTGGAAACAAACAACAAAAATGCATTGCGGTGCTACAATGTGATAGCTTAGTAAATCAAGTTGTCTGTAAAAAACAAATGTCTCACGATCTGTCAAGTTGATTTTCTTTCTAAAATGAACGAACAGCGCTTATATATGCTACGAGTTTATTTTGAATGCGGTGATAATATTTATCGAGCTGCAAAACTGTATTCGCAGCGTTATCCAAACAACGGTATTTTTACACACGACTAAATAATTTTTTTGTTACCTTTTTTGAATTTTCTTCTTATGTAAAGGTATACTTGTGATACATTGTTGTTTTCAGAAAAAAAAGATTATCGATCGGAATCATAAAAATAGTAGTCTAATTAAAAAAAAATGGCCCTAAACCCTTAAAACGCTTAAGGGCTATAAATAATTTTATCAGCTCATTTTATAGCATACATCCAGCCATTTAATTTTCTGTTTCAATAATTAAAATCGGTCTCTAAATAAAGACGGTACGAACTCGTCTTCTTTTTATAAGACTATGCAACTTTGTTAAGATATTTTTACGTTAATAACCTTATTTTAAGATGTTTAACCACCGCTTGAAAATAAAATCACAAGACCCTCAACACCCTGTATATTTAAATAATAGTAAAGATAGCAAGGACAGTGGGGCCGCACAATAAATACACTGTTCGGATTACTCCTCCCGCACAAGTATTAATTAATTCCCGAATTAATTAATACTTGTGCCGGAGGAGTAATCCGAGCAGTGTGTTTATTTAAATAATGTTTGTTATTTCGGACTATGTAGAAAAGGAATTGTAGCGGGCATTTAGTGGGAAGTTATTGGACCTAATACCCCCGTCGATGGTTGGTTTATTCCTGAATATTCAACAAATGTATTAACCGCTACTGATTCCATCAACAATATCAATTAACTACGATGTAATTGCAAACTTTACTACAACGGAGATTATAATACATACATTACATGCAAGGAATAACGCATTGCCATAGCATAGCACCCCTTACCTTATCTTGATCGAGTCCCTTGGTCATGGCCCACGTGGACACGACATAATCCATAACGCGCTCGCTGAGGGCCTTCGGTACCTCGTGCAGCTTCATGAATTCCCTGACGTTGTTCAGCATGTCGTGATACTTGGCCGTGGCGCTAGTCATTTGTTGGATAATGGTCGTAACGTGGCCGAAAATGGTCGCGTACAATAGAGCTGCAACACAGAAATAACAAAAAAAGGGAACTATGCCGCGAACATCGTTAGAAAATGAAGTGATGTATACAAAGAGAAAGATATTGTTGAAGGGCGTGGAATTCTCCTTTTTTGAGGTGGCTACATAAAAACCTTTGCCGTGATTAATGGAATGTTCTCCGATTTATTTAGTAGGCGTAATACATAGGCGGAACCTCAACGGTATATTTAAGTGAAAGATAAAACTTTCTGTGGAAACATCAATTAAAACTTTTAACTGGGAGTAAATGGATTAAACTTCCTATAATAAATGTCATAAGTAAGTGAATATTTTGGCATTTTTGTATTACTGTTTGAGTTATCCGAGTGTTTGAAATCTACTTTATTTTGCTACTATAAACTTTGTTTAATTTTACGAAACGTTGTTCTAGGTATTGTTTGTTTGTCAAGACATTTATAACATAGTAACCTGCTTAGTAACACTTTTCGACGAAGGTATCTAATAAAACGCCTTCCGATCACTTTCGGAACTTCCAGCAACGCAGATTAGGATAAACTCTGTCGTAAAAATTGCACGGCTTTGAACACAACCCTTCCGTTCGGTAAACTTGTTTACTACCCCGTATTCTAAGTATTTTATGTACCTATGACTTTATGTATTCATGTTGCATGTATTTGTGATTTTATGTACTTTACATATTGTGTGTAGTTTTTGCATTGGCGTGTCTTCCATCTGTGATTGGCCCTTGGGCAATTACTTAGTAGTAGAGAATCTTCTTTGTAAGTAAGTCCGTTCAAGACGTAAGAGTTCTACATTCGCAGACATTCCATTAAATCAGTTAGATAGATAGAGCATATAGACTCAAAAAGTGTTATTATTCATATCTACCTACCATCCTTGGTAAAATTAGCAAATTCACAACAGAAGTGTTAAACTCCAGCGCACAAAATCTCTACAATATACAATAATTTTAGATCTAATGAATTTTTCCGGTTGAAATAAATTAAACTTTTTCTTTACGGTTTTGTTTTAAAAGCATATTCCATCATTACCCTCATTTATCGTGTATGATCCAAATTCGATAGCTGAGAACTCGGAATTAATCACGAATGCAATAATATGAAGCATAAAAAGTTTATGACTGAAGTATTTAATTCCTTTCCCAATAGAAATTCTCGGCAAATCCCAATTGCTGTGAGATATTTTCAGGAAATCCCAATTTATGTGGATATTGTTTTGATAAACAATCATGAAATAGAATAGAATAACATATGGATATAAATATAATATAAACAAAATATCAGAAAGAAACAAACAAACATCGTATATGTATAGACCCAGAGTTAAAAATATGTAAATATAATTTTAAGATCTCACAATAAAGGTTTAACGGGCAAGATCCATAGCTCGAGCCTCTGAAATTTTGTTGTTATTAGTAAAATACAGACCATTTTGAGATGGTAGGTTACTGTGACTTCTTTTATTAAAACCCCGAGTTGTAAATAATTTAACTAACAAATTCTTTTAAATATTTATTGTGATATGTGCATGTCGTCACTCCAATGTATCGAGTCCTTGTAAGCTAGCTTGGGGTTAAACTCTACTCACAACATATTTGATTATATAGGAACTGAAGCTCTCACGTACAGATAGCTGCTTTGGGCTACTACGCCTCATCAGTGTACGACGAAGGGGTGCCTGCCAAATGTCAGTTCTAAAACTCAATTCTGAGTGAGATTTATATATTTATCTGCACACTTAAATCTTGAGAGGTCATTCAAATCCGTGTGTCTTTCCAGCGAAATAGTTTCAGAATTAATGTACCGTGCAACCGTTGCATCACCTCTCCACGCGGAAGGTATTATTTAGAGTTCGTGGCAATCTCTTAATCTGAACACCGACGTAATATATCTGGCCTGCGGAAGGGAATCGACTGCTTGTAGGTGTTTAATTAATACAACTACGTTTTGAATCTCTCCCTGCCACGCCATTTTCTAGGTGGTTACTTTGCATATTCCATTTGGATTAAAATCGTCCGGAGGCGCAGGATTCTACATTCTACCTGTGTTTCGGCGAGATATGCAGAGTAGCAAGTTGCGAGTCGATATAGTGCTAGATGCAGTACATTCATACATATATTAATATGTATGCATACTGTGGGGATGAGCTACAAGTGATCTTGTTAAGGTTTTACTATCAATCTCTCTATACATTTGTTAAATAGAAGTTCTGGTGTTTTGAGTAGATAATTTAATTTTGAAGTCCTCACATACTTTAGTTGCAAAATTATTATTTTAGGCTCCCCTTAAGTAAATATTATAAAATTCTACGCACTGTAGGTCGCAAATATAGGTCAACACATTATCGATTCTTCCTTGCTTATAATAACACATAACCATCATAAAAATGTAATTACTAGTACGAATCGTATACTCGTATCTTTCCCCATTGAATATAACGCAGAATGTACAGGGTATTCAGAGGTTCTGGTGTTTCCGCTGACACTCTACGAGGGAGTATTATAATACTAATAAAAATAATGGTTTATTTCCAACAGGTTTTCACCCAAGTACAGGAAAAGAGAAAATAAACCCAAAATGTACGAATACAATTACAATTTTCGCAATAATTAGAGAATACATAAGGCAATATTATTACTACACCACATTACTACACCACAGTCCTCACAATATCCGATAAAGAATCAAAATTAATGCCACAAGTGTCACATATGGTGTCGAAAGATTTACACATCAAATATATAGGTGATCCTAGCCTTATATTAGTTCTACTGGAGGGTGAATAAAATGCATCTGAATGTCTTGATAATGGCCTAGATACATAGGTATTTAACAAAAACATACAATCAATTTTATTATTCAAGAGGTTGTGTAAAAACTTGATGTTACTAATACTACGTGGACTTTCAAGAGATGCAAAATTAAATCTAGCAATCATAACATCATAACTATACCCCAGAGCAGGATAAATACCATCAGTGAGATACATTGGATACTTTAAGAAGTTACGCTGAATTCGCTCAATATTGGCGGTGCAAGTTCTGTAAGTAAGGTGTTACGCAAGAGAACCGTATTATAATCGTGCTCTTATAAAAGAATTAAATAACAAACTTAGACAATTAATATTTGGGGAATCTTTGCAATTTCTATAAATAAAACCATACATTTTATAAGCCTTAGAAATCATTTCGGCAATATGATCATCAAAGTGAATTTACTATCGAATAATATACCCTTGAAAGAACTATGTCATTAGCAAGATAATTCACACTGTCTCCTAGTATAAATTATAACGTTGCATTTATTTATATTTAAGTGTAAACTGTTTTCTTGACTCCATTGCGACAACGCAGGACAAGGCGTTTCGAAGTAGAAGACAATCTCCCTGCGACTCAATTTTACTTGACTTCGTTGATGAATAGAAGATTGATAAGTAGTTGGACTACCATATAAATGTTCATTTCAATGCGAATCTATTTAACATAATCCCCATTAAAAGTTACACATTTAGCAAGACGTGCATAAAGTAATTCTAGGACTTTTGAAAAAAATATTTGTTTGAAAACCATTCCTCAATGACTCGTATGGCCATTTTTTTTCGAAAATCTCATCTTTCAAATGCTTTTAAATTTTTTGGGGCAAACAATGATCTTGCAATGCTAAATCCAGAGAATAGGGCGAGTGGACATCCAACTCAAAACTAATTTCATCATACTTTTGCGACGAAATCAATGGCTTGTCATGCAGGAGAATGCTCTTGTAAAAGCAGCACACCTTTGGTAAGTTTTTCGCGGAATTTTTCCACGATTCTCTAACGGAATTTCGTTAGTATCTTTACATAATATCCTCTCGCGATACTTCTGCCCTGTTCCAAATAATCTATCGGAATTATCGCATCTTTGTCCAAGAAAACTGAAGCTAGGATCTTGCCAACCGCTTTTTTAACACGGAATTTTTGGGTCGTGAGGAACTAGAATGCTTCCGCTCTTTGGATTAATATTTAGTAGCTGGATTATAGTGATTGACTGATGTTTCATCCATGGCGATCAAAAAAGGATTCTGTTTCAAAACGACCGCAGATTTGTTTCGACGTTGTAACTCGAACACGCTTTTGAGCAACATTCAAGCAGTTTGTTGGTGGTTCCATAAGTTGGGAATCTAGGAAACAGAGGGTAGTTGCTTTGTCCGGCGTCGAAGCGGAGTATATGGCCTTGACAGAATTTGCGAAGGAAGCTAATATGTGACATGGGAATCCGGTTTGAATAAACACCATCTACAAGGATAACTAGCCGGCGCAAAAACTATATAGTGTTGGCAGTGCAATAGTTACCATACTTTCTACCCTTGCTGTGTATTCCTTTGCTACGTAATGGTAACATATGATGGACGAGCTCAAGGACGAACCGCTGGCTATCGTGTGGACTGGAGGCATTCTGAGTCGTGCTCTTGCATTGAACAGCTGTTCGCCTTATCAGTTATTGGATAAAATAAAGTATTTGTGCGTATTAGACACGCGTTTGTAATTTTATGTAGAAATGTATTTCTCTTCTGTTAACAATAGGTACTAACTCTGAGCAGTTCCAATTCCAAACATAGTATTAAAGAACACTTTATAAGAGAGATAGTGCAAGAAGGAACTATTGAAGTAGTTTATTGAAGAAGTAGCGATATGGAGGCCGGCATACTTACAAAACCTTTGGCATATGATCTGTCTGTCTTGAACTCCGCAGTTCAGTTTTTAATAGTGGCATATGAATAGTTAATAATTGACCCGAAACTAGATTTTTTCCAAAATCTAGCTTTCCCTTAGACACGATGTTTTAAAAAATGGGGATGGGTGTCAACCACTCGTATATGTGTGGCATATCTTCACATGTCAGAACGTAAAACTGGTCGCAGGAGTAACGCGCAACGCATTCTCGGACCTACTTTATGAATATTCCACTGAATAATTCATGCATTACGCGGATATAGAAGGACAATGTTTCACATCTGAATACCCTATGTTTGTGTGTGAATGTGTGTAATAACATTGTTTATTCAATGACTGAATAATGTAAGCAGCAATCACGGGACATATGCTCCTCGCACGAGGCGATTAGTGTCTGTATGTTCGTCAGTGGATTACGAACCATGTCATGTTAACAATCGTGCGAGTTTAAATGAGGCTTCGAGTTTTTTTTTGTGAAGAATTTTGATTTTTAAAAGCTTTTCATTTTTCGATAATAAATGTATTTGTATTTCGAATCTAAAGTCACTAGCTACCGAAACTTGCTATATTATATAGACGTAAATAAAATGAGAAAACTGAAAGTATTATGAATATTTACAAAGAAAATGTAGTTTTCCAATATGGAGTATAATGGCGTATGAGGAATGGTTCGGTTAAGGACTAGCACCCTCTTTCAACCGGAAGCCCTTCAAAATAATAACAAATAAATCTAATTTTTCAGACTAAAATGCGAGTTAAAGGAAGCGACTAATGTACTTACGAACACCTGTCTATGGTGACGTCATACATCCGCACCTTTCTTGCTCTTGGTGGTAATGATACGAGACGTTTCGAAACTTACGCACATTGGGAATATAAATAGATAAAAGCCAAAAATAAATTGAAATCATTGTGAATGGTACTTAAGTTTTATATTAAGATAAATTTTTCCATACATGAAACTCCTGGTAGCTACCTATTGATTCATATTACAATCTCTTATCTCAAAATTGAATGCTAATTGCTGTAACATCGGATGGAAATTTTTTGCCACTTATTATAAAATCGAGCAGTAATTTTTTGCAAATTGCAACTACCTGTCAATACATCAGTATGAACCGCCTTACTGTACATTACTCATAATCACAGACTTTTTATTTTAGAATATTAGGTATTTTATTTACTAGGATATTATCGACTCTATTTAAGTGAAGATAGCAAGAACTGTGGGGCAGCACAATAAACACACTGTTCGGATTACTCCTCCCGCACAAGTATTAATTAATTC
>JARFOC010008603.1:0-10973 GCA_031763485.1 Osmoderma eremita | reverse complement strand
AGGACTGATGTTATGCGCAGGTCGCCGGTCTACACCCTTTCCAGGACAGCCAACCTTCGGGATGTGATTGTTTAGATGTGGATTATGTACTATTATGTATTATTATGTATTATTATGTATTATTATGTATTATTATGTATTATTATGTATTATTCTGTAATTGGGCAACAGCCTGTTGGGTAATAAATGTGTATTATTATTATTATTATTATTTAGAGACAATCATGGTTAATTTGTTATTATTACACAACGTTTGAACGATATCTACGCTATTAATTGAGGAATACGGTTTAAGTTCATAATCAAAGCATAGTTTAGATCATTTCAACTCACAGCATAATTCAACGATAAATATTGGAAAAAGAAGTGGACCGAAGTTAGTTCCTGTAGTACTCCCGATAAAGGCGAAAATTCTCTGGATCTATGACCTTTACATCCCACTAATGGTGCAGAGAAACCGATTGTTCAGGTTTATGGATAAGCAGTGCGTGGTCAAGCCGATCGAAAGCTTTTGACAAATGGGTATAAATATCATCGACTTGTGTATTATTATCGAATTGCTTCGACAAAAACTGAGCTATGGTTGTTAACTTAGTAACTATGGGACGTGTAGCCATGAAGCCGTACTGATCAATAGATGATAAAAGATTTTGCTAGAGTGTAAGTGGAATTATACAGACTTGATTCGAATACTTTAGCTAAGTTATTGTTTATAGCAACAGGCCTATAATTTTCAATGAAATGCTTATCTCCTTTCTTATAGACAGGCGTGGGTCTCCCTACTTTTCAAGTGTCATTAAATGATGGTAAGAACGCAGTCCTTTAAAATAAAGATAGGTATATTGTCATGTCCCATGATGGAGCCTACCTTCGACCTCCTCAGCATATGCTCAGCATCAGACTCAGTGATGGAAGTAATGCTGATCAAAGGATAGTTAGAGTACGATTTTTGTTTTTTTTTCTTGCGCAGGCTTTGAAACATATTACGATGGTAGGTCGACTTAGTCCATTTATGGTTTTTTTATATTAATTCTTGGATTTAATATCATTCGTTCTGGAGCATATGGAATCGAACTGGATAACAAGAAGTGTTCTGCAACCCAGTTTCTATCATATCAGCAAAAATTTCTTTGCCGATAACCCTTTCGAATATAAATACTTAACTGACCATAACTCGATTTTCTCAAAATCTAACTTTCTATTAGACCTACCGTCTTCAAAACTTTTGCGTTTTATGACAATTCAAATTATAGATGTCAAACTTTCACAACTTAATATATTTAATTTTGTCTACTACAAGGTTGCTAGGTTAAATATATATCAATATTCCTTCCGATTGCCAAGAAAATATTTTCTTTGTAATAATAAATGAATCTAGTGTAAAATAATTCAGTGTAAAATTCAGTGTTATTCAACTGGTGATCTGTATCTTCAAAGGTTTTACCGTAACGAAACACTTTCTATTTCTGTTGATGATGCCGAAATACGTTTCTAGAATCATTTCGTTAATGTGGTAAGAATATTTTTTGATTTATTTATAATAATAAATGAATTTTGAAACAGAATTTTATCAGTTGCTACTTATGGGTAAAAACTTTATCGTTCGGTGTACTTTGTCAATATGTACAGAATTCGCAATTTACCGAAAGTTTATTTAACGTAACCGCCAATACCAATAAATCACGCTCAAATACAAAATAACGAGCAAAAGCAAGCTAAATTACTTGAACTCCCCAGTCAGTAATTGATGGTAATAATAAAATAAACTGTATTGCGAGCGGTCCACAAAAAACGACGCCTCATAATCCTTCAACCGCCAGTATAACGGCGACCTGAATTGAATTAATGATTCGCCGTCAATTAGGGCGACAAGGGAGCCAGTCAAGCACGCGCGCAGACGGGGCAGTCCTGAGAAGGACGTCTTTTAAACCGGGCATGAGTTTCAAGAGGGGACTGAGGTACAAAAAATCCCTCGTTATACAAGCGAATGAACGGCAGCCGGCGATCGTTTGAAAAAGCGATTTTATAAGGTCGCAATATTATAGGAGAGCTTCTTGTGTAATTACTATCGTCCGACGTTTTTAGGTCACAGAAATATCTCGATGGGGGGTGTGAACCTCAAAACACCGAACAATGGCGGTAACTATACAACAGAGGTTATGCATTTGCATATTGCATCGGCAAAATATAGTAATTCCTGTTTCTCTTATTTTTCAAATTTTTTTGTTAAAGCTCCTTGGGTTGTAATTACTATCGCCCGTCGGTTTTAGGTAGAGAACAGAAATATTCCGTTGCAATAGCAGTAACTATAGATTGGAGTTTATGTTTATGCAACGGGAATTTATTCATTTGTATATTCTTCCAAAATTTTTGTTAAAGCTCCAAATACACTGTGTTTTTTTTGTAACGTTACACATAGGTATTTCCTACAAGTAACGTTACGCGCGTCGTCATTGTAGATCTATGGCCAGTATTATTAATTAATTATATCTGGTTAGCACGTTTTAAAGGATCTACTATGCTCGATTTATTTTTTATAACGAATAATTTCCAGCACGGAGCTATGTAGAATTTGGTTATGCCTTAACAAAGAAAGTACAAAATTTCAACTTGGAATGAAGAAATTATTTTTGTCTAACGATTAATTAAGATAAACAAAACAACATAATAAAGGTAAAGTCTAATTTCACACCAATTTTTCTAAGTGTCCTTCTTGTCTTTGAAGGCAATCCTGGGATTATTCCATCACATGCAGTACGTGCAGTTCGTCAAAATTACGCCATTGCATGTTATCATAAACTTTACAGATAACCCCAAAGAAACCAATCGTTTGGATACAAATCAGCTGATCTTTTGAGGGTACTGCGTTCGTGTCAGGTTCTGTGCATGAGGATTTGAACGGGATCAATAACTAGTGGATTAATGTAAAGAAAATTTAGTATATTTTAATGCATAAATATAGGATACAACCCGAAAGTTCTGAGTCTTAACCTCACCATTTATTATCTACTATGAAACTGTTAAAATATTACGATATAGTAGAAATTGGCTGTTTTTAAATTGCAAAATTTCTCCTGGGTGAAGAAATTATTTTATTCTAATTGTTAATTAAGACAAACAAAAGAAAGGTAAATGTAGCTTCGTCAGTAAAAGGTGCTTTATTCAAAATTTCTACGTTTTCTTTTAACAAATTAAACATTGTTTCGCTAAAATCTGTTCGGTTTATCTTATCTTCTTCGAAAAGCTCTTGATCATTTATATTTTGTATGGCTTATAATTGAATTCTTTCACGGTTTTATATATCGAACCGTATGATACTTCATAATGTTTGTCTACATCTAACGTTACAAAAAAAGCTCTGTATATAAGTCTACTTGAAAATACAAAACTGAAAACACAATTAACAGCCAATTTTATTTGTGTTGCTGATTACTCGATCTTTTTATTAAATTGTTATATATTTTTGTTACACTTACAAAGAGGGTAAGGGAAGTAAACTCGCCGGCTGAATGCTTAGAAAACCCGTTCAATTACCATATTGATGCCTGTATACTACATCATGAATTACTATTATAATGCTTTTGCACTATTCCAATATTTGCGATTCGCTAGAATATATGGAAGTGAAGGTTATAATTTCATTACGTATTGCGAATCGATTTCCACATATCCACGGATCATCATCATCATCAAAGCTGTCATCTAATGGTAGAGGTATTTCATTGTCGTTCGGCAATAATTGATACATAGAGGGCCATTGTAGAGATGCCAACAGACATTCAGGGTTAATTGGTTCGTAATTTGCGATTGTTAATTAGCGTATAGGCAACATCCGGTCTGTCAGAGATACTGTTATAGTTTCCGCTATCACATACCGAACTATATGCACATTAGTCAAGATATTTTATTAGTCTGTGCGCAAAATTCAGTACTACACTTCGAATTTACAATTAGGAGAGATACTATCGCAATATAAGGAATAAATTTCATGACCAATGATTAGTCAATCTTTACTCTTCAATATCTAGCAGATATTTAACGATGTACTATTTCATATGCGAACCGTTCAATCTAACATCACAACTGCATAATTTAGCTATAAACACGCCTGGAAACAACATTATTGTTTGCAATTCGCTTAGCATCCGGGCGCCTGAATACGACGGAAATGCTTGGAGCAACAGATTGGAATGTTTGTCATTCTTGTACGCCTGACAAGTAACATAACGCGTGTTGTTAGCTACTGGGATACCGACTGTTTATATAGTACAATACGAATTCCTCTACACATGGATAATTTACAGTGTACGCAACGCTTGAATGACAATCGCACATAAATGGGAGCGTATATTCAATTTGATGGTGAAATAATTGTATATAATAAACGTCTTAAAATTGTATGTTAACGGATATTCCACATAGTGATAATAAAAGGTAATATTAGTTAATATAACACCCTCAAATATTTCTATCTTACTGCGGAACATAAAACGGTCTCTAGGATTTGCCTGGTTTCTTGATGAGATATTCTGGTGGTTTTGCAAAGATTAAAAGTTAGTGGTTTCTTTTTATATAGCGTCATGATCTTTTACAACATCTTGCGGTGATTCCAAAATTCATTGTTATCGCATTAGGTTCGTGTCATTGAGACGCTGTCGCTACCATAAAAGTCAGGGTTAATTAAATTAAATACGCATGGCACTGCCACCTACACGATTGGTTTAATATTAATTGCTTTGAGTTTAATATTAGAGTTTCCATTAATATCCAGGGCTCAATCGGTAAAGGTGGTCTTTCTTTTGCAGGGAGTAAGGGTAATTTGAATCCAGCCAGCGACAATTAATGGATATAAGGAATGTTACTAAATCCGAAAAATACTTTATTGTTTTTGTAAGTAGTAAATTAATATAAAACATTACATTTCACTCAACACCACATAACAGAAGGATTTGGAGGAATTTCATACACTACATCGCGTGTCTACAAGACGAAGAACGAAGCGCCAGTGGAATTAACCGAGCTCAAGTTGCCACCATAGTGTCCTGAGGGCGACCAAGAAGGGCGTATGCTGCTAGTATGGTTTGGAAGCCGTCGTCATAGCAATTACGTCACGGGACAGTACATAATAATAAATTGCTGTGGTAATGATGACAGGGATGTCACGCACCCTTCTGGCGGTGACGGGGGTGCAGTCAGTAGAGCTGGTACTGACTTAAAAATTATAAAAAGTGTAGTTCTACTTACCTTTTGGGGTTGTTGGTTTTAGGTTCGATGGATGGATACAAACAACTCACTACAATTTCACTTCAAACTTTTATTCTATCTTTTACCATCGACTTACACACTCTGTGGCTTCTCACATACCATCCTTGATTCCTCTATATTCTTCCAGATCATTGCCGATCTCCCCCATCACCTCGTCGGCGCCTTTCCCCGCGAGCATCTGATGCTCAACGGAAACGCTGACGAGGTTCCGGTATCATCGACAATGATCTCGGAATCCTTAACATCTACTTATTCTATCATATTTCTTATACAGTGGAACTTTCCGTGGCAATATGGTAGATCAGTAATCCGTCTTGGGATTTGTACCATCTTCCTTTATATCTTTATTATATTAAGAAAACGAGTGCAAATGAAGAGGTGACTAGAAAATTGTAGTGAGGAAGATTTGGAAGGAGTAGAACGATTGACAAGCGTACAGGAAGATGGAACAGAGTGGTTCACGTCATACACACATACAAAGGGTATTAGATAAGGTAATTATGTGTTCGTATTATTATTATAGTAACATTGCTACATTATTTTTAAATACATCCTTTTCGATATTATAAATAGGTTACAATTTCTTAAGTGAGTAATATTAAATTAGCAAGTGTCAGTTAATTGTCATCCAGAAGTTGCCCGGCTTGTGCCATCTTGACATAAAAAAGGAATCCATATTTGGCATCTGGCAATTCTTCAAATAACTCTAGAAAATTTGTTAGATATACCTTTGGCACATAGTGTGCGAATATGTTACTAGCAAGATGGGATCAATCATTCCACAAAAATAAAAAACATTAAAGCCGAAACGAACTTCGTTTCGCCGTGGGACTACTACGTTTGAAATTTCATGGGCCAAATGGTGTTCGCTGTGTCGATTGAATAATCCGCAGTTGGAAAACAGGATTCGTCAATGCATAAAACACGACTGATGAAATTACTATTTTGTATTATTTTATTGCTAAACTATTTGCTAAAGATAGCTCTCGATCTGATCTTATCATTTGCCCTTATTGTCTCAACAATAAGAAATATGTGAGGGTGAAACTTTTTTTATGTTTTAGACTTAGATAGGTTAACTTGTGTGATATTTCTCGAGTCTAAATATATGGAATACCCGCCAGACAAGCTGATGTTAATACATCGTCTTCACATACTACATTTCAGTTACGATTGGGTTTGCAAGCATAGACGGAAAATTTTGTAATATTTGTTGTATTTACAAAACAGCTGATATTGTTCCTTTGTTTTATTGTTTAATATTATAGTCATTATAGTCATACGTCTCTGTTACGTCTGATTCTGGCGCAGAGGGCAATAGAGGTGAATGTGGGAGATACGAGAACTAGGACGAGGCTGTTCCCAAGGAGGCGTCTTTTCACTACTTCTATGGAACTTTGTGGTAGATGACCTCGTCGATATGCTGAGCGTATCGGCTTTCACAAAATTGCATATGCGGGCGACATTACCACCGTCTTCAAAGATGGTAAATTTGAGGGCGTGGCCAGGAACCTTCTGCAGATTGCTCTGAAATCAATCAGAAATTGGTGTAGAGAGCATGGCCTATCTGTAAACCCAAATAGAACACAGATGGTACTATACACAAACAAAAGAAAAGTGGCACACCTTCATTCACCAAAATTGTTTGGCTAATTTATTAAAATAAGTTGTATATGTAGGAGTGGTGTTTGACAGAAAGCTGAACTGGGGCCGGAACGTCAAATCAAAAACCGAAAAACCATGTGTTGCCTCACCAGCGTGATCCTCGGAGAAAGTCCACTTCTCCGAGGATCACGCTGTACACTACTATAATCAGGCCTATGCCAACTTATGGCGTCCTGGGCTGGTGGCCACGACTGAGGTGAGTGGCAGCCAGGAACCAGCTGACAGCACAAAGGGCCCAGTACGGGTGAATCAAGCGCATCTGTCTTTCAGGTCAATCTCGGACCCCGTATATGAAGTCGTTAAGTATTGCGAGAACAACCTTGTTATTGTGTTTCTAAAATCTCTGTTAATCTACCCTTCTCTATCAATTCCAAAAGAAAACATTCTAAGCGAACGGGACAAACTATTCCCAACATACATTATGCATTGTTATCTGTCCTGTTTCTGTTTTCCTTTCGTAGTGCCGGAGGTTAACATCTGTTGATGCGATAAGGGAAATATCCTAGGGAAAGCTACGCCTCGTGTCAGGTGCAACGGACACTAGACAAGCTGTTTTTGCTCTTGCCGCATCGTCTAAGAACGTAGGGGGTGGGTTTTCGGTGGATGTGTAAATAATGAAGGTTTTAGACCGCAATTTCTCTGGCATGTACAAAAACGACTTTGGGGAAAATAGAAAGACCACAGTGGGTCAGTTAAAAAAATGTAACATCTAGGACCTTTGTCAAAGTCTTATACGTTTATTTTCGGCACAAATACAATTGATGGTAGCAATACGAAGGATATCGATTGTAAATGCAGATGCTACGCTATACTCTAAGTGATTGCTACATATAACTACAAAATAATAACTTTTGTGTATCCTACTTCACTTCTTTTTGTTGAAACTCAATGTTGTTGACTAGTACTGTAATTGCTTAAATATAAAATTCATTCTAAAATATAATCTGTTGCATTCTGATTTTCTCTGCGTAATGTCCCACACTTCCATATCCCCATGTGTGGCCTAATTAATCCTTACGCTCGATGCGAAATCCCGTACGTTCGCCCTTGCTTGATGTTGGCTATCCATCGCTCGGAGGCTAGCTACTGCACGTGCGACCTCCGCTCGTGTCGGCTGTTTATCGACCACATATGGGGATTACGATCAACAGCACATCTCGGGCGCCGGAAATGCGGATTAATCGAAGCGATAATTTGAGTAATAATCCAGAAGATGCAGAATAGTATACAGTTGTGGTCGAAAACAAGGAACCGCGATATAAATTATTTGGCCATCTCACCTTGTCAAGTGTCCAATGTAGAAAATGTCACAAATACCGAAAATACTAAAATGTCAAATGTCAAAATCCCAAAATGTGAAAAATGTAAAATGTCAAAAATGTTAAATGTAAAAATGATGTAAAACCATGATATGTCAAACATGTGGAGTGTAAAATAAAATACCTATCAAAAATATCAAATTTCAAATATGTCAGGTATCCAGAATGTCACATGTGGGGTTACACAAGAGGCCGATCATATAAATGTTAATTAATATTTGTCTCTCATCAAGAAAACATTAAAACACTTTAAGTAGTGCGTAACCCGTACTGACACAATAGCTGTAGTTAATATCGTATTCTTGGAAATTATATTATTAATCATGTGGAAATAGGCATGCGTGAAGCAATATTGAAAGTGTCATATGCCAGATGTTAAATGTCGGAAATCAGATCTTGATATATGAGACCTCAAATATCAAATGTCCGCTAACGAATCCTAAATGAAGCCTGTTGAATTACAAAAATTCAAGTCAAATTAAAGTAACTTGTTCTTTTTTGTTTAATGTTTATTGCCCAACAGTAAAGTACAACATCAAATTAAGGACAACATAATATATAAAATACAAAATAGGATACGGTTAAAATAGTAAAAAAAAAATTTAAAAATACCCTTACCACTTCGATGAGTGAAGAACTGCTGAATACGTATTTCGGCAACTAAGTTGCCATTGTTAAGCCATCCTCAGCAGAATCTACGAAGGAAGATAATGTTAGACGTCGCACTCTGGGAGATTTGCACCACACAGAACAACACTTGAATAACACTGAGTGTTATCGAGGTGGTAAGGACAACATAATATAACAAATAAAAAACTAAATATTATATAAATACATAGGGACAGCATAAACAAATTAAAGAAAACAATGACTTAACAAATCAAGTCTAGATATGTTAAAAGTTCACCTTCAACAGATCTTTTAAAGTACAGCTGAAGATGTCGCAAACAGTACCTATGAAATTGTATGCTGAACACATAAGTGTAATGGGTGCTTTAACCATTAGGTTAGTACGAGCGGATTTTGAATACAAGGTTAGGTATACTACCTGCTGATTTAGGCGGAACAAGAAATACCAGATCGACCAACAGAAACAGTGAGTCAAACTTATGCAATAATTTATGTAGAAAGGCCAAACACAAATGTGTACGCGCCCATTCAAGTGACGTAACTTTGAGGGTATTCAACAAAACACTTCGAGGAAAACCTCTAGGAACAAACCTGCTCAACCATAAATATTTTAAAAAGTGCCGTTACACAATTGCTTTCATATGCCTATCGTAGTAAGGGCACCATACTACTGCAACCTATTCCAACTTCGACCGCACTAGAGGGAAGAACAGCTTTAAGGAATAAATATTGGCAAATGATCTGGTGTTTCTTATGGCAAAGCCTAACATCTTCGTTGCGGAAGAAATCGTGTCAGCAATGTGGTTGGCAAACGAGAGTTGAGGGTTAAATGCCACATCAACATCTCTAGCTTTATGGCAACATATGAGCATTTATGTGTCAATGCAGTAATACAGTGGTGTCATTATTCTAATAAATGTAAACACTTTACACTTGGGAACACTTAAATTAATTTGCATATCGATATTACGTTACTTTAAAGTTTGAAACAGTTACTAAGGAGACACTTGTGAAGTTGTCATTATCAGCGAACATCAGTATATCACAATCAATAGTTTCCTCACATGATGTTAGATCATTTGTAAAAAGTTAAAATAGAAATGGCCCCAAAATGGAATCTCGTGAAACTTCGAAATTATACTTTTACTTATACTTTATTCTTTTTTTTTTAAATATTAATTCCATTAATCATTGCATGGATAGTATAGTAAACACATTGTGTCAGATCACTCCTCACCTCACAATAGATTGATTAATTCGGGGCACGCGGGCTTTTCATTTACAGCGTGTTTATCATTAACTGAAGATTCTCATCACCCATCGCTTCACATTTCGGTTGACTGCAATATAACAGATATACCAAATGGTAACGTGCATAAAAACTAAATTTTGCAAAAGCTAACTTTCCCATCAATATATGATATGTTCTTAAACACTGATTGGTCGCCTGTTTTTAGTGCGTATTGTGTCAATAGCGCCTGCAATGCTTTTTATTGGATACTATATGGCGTTATACACTGTGCTGTTCCTGAATACAATTCCAGAGGCTCTAAACGTAGTTACCCACCATGGTTTACTCCGAATATAATTACACACCTCCGCAAGAAGCACTACGCACGTAAAAACCATAAGAAATACAAGACTAATTTTTATTACCAAAAATTTGTAACCCTTAGAAGACAGTGGCATCTCTTATCAGTGATGCCTTCAGCAATTATATTGCCGATGTGCAAAATTCGCTAAAATGTGACCCAAAAGGATTATGGTCATATATTCATAGCAAAAAGAACAGTACCCGCATATCTGGGCTTATGAAATATGACTCTCGCGAACTTAACACCTCTTCTCAAATAACGCACGCATTTGCTGAGTATTTTAGTAGTGTTTATGCACCGTCTGACAACGTAGGTTCGATGCACTCCCTAGATCTTGATAATTTTCTGAATATTCATATTCCTGAAATTACGGAGCACGAAATCTGCAAGGATAGTCTTCTCAGTGGATCAGATGGAATTCTTAGTTTTCTTTTGCGTGATTGTGCTGTGGTGTTTGTCAAACCTCTACATTACATATTCAATTTAATGTTGCGCAACT
>JARFOC010008592.1:0-10975 GCA_031763485.1 Osmoderma eremita | reverse complement strand
ACAAGTGCAATTTAACCTCGTAGGAGGGGATAGCGTGAGATTGAAATAGGCTACTTCTGCTCCCAAATGCAGCATGCCTAATTGTACTAGATACTGTTGCAAGCCCAAATTCGACAAAAATGGACATGAGCTAGTTCTGTATTCAATGAGCGAAATACATTTGAATACTTAATGGTATAAGGAGGCGTACCATATTTTCTCTAATATTAATGAAATATAAAATAGAATAATATAATATGTAAGACTGTTTATTGTTTATGTTTAGATTGAATACGAAGCGGTTGACAGTGGACCAAAATGCAAAATTAGCGGGATAAAAATCAAAACATGTATTTATTACACAGTAATGGACATAAAAGGTGCGTACTTCATAATACAATATAATATTTTGAAATTAGGACATTTATAATATGTATGTATATGTACAGGTAATTTTAGAACATTTTCATTAATTTTTGACATAGCTTTCTATGTATAACCAAAGAGCTCTGTTATCCCCCATTATAATTTTTTTATAAGGAGTTCAGAGTTATCTAAATACCTAAAAATAAAATTATATGTATATATATATATATAAATTATATATCTACAAAAATATATTAGAGCGATTCATGGCGGGTACACTTTTACTTTTTATGTATTTAACTCTCAACTACTAAAAAAATCATGACGGATAACAGCGTAGTTTTTTTTTTGTTATCCACAGAAATCTATTCCAAAAATTAAACAGAACCTTCTAAAATTACCTATGTGATAAATATATTATAAACGTCCCAATTTAAAAATGATGTCTGGCAGTATAATCTTTACGTGTTCTCAGAAATGATATTTTTCTGATTTTATTTTTTCTGATTTAAATTACGAATAGGAGTATACATTCTTTGCCCATTATAGATCTGTAATATATGTATAGCGTATTTACTCTAATTGGAGGCGCACCTTCAATAACCTAACCGCTCTAATAGACGCCGCAAGAAAATGAATGCCGAGTGAAATAAACGCTGGACTCTAATAAACGCCGCATCTTTATGGGAAATGCAAGTAGATAAACTAGGGGTCTTCTAGCGCAATTTCCCTATAAGAAATTCATGGGGTCCAAAAACACTACTTTTCCGCCATCTTTGATTTCATGATCTGTTCTGCCCCAACAGATAATCGTTCCGTTACACCAATTCCATCAATTGAACGCCTACCCCTTACAATTGAACGGCTGCCCGTTGGAACTGAACGACTATCTATTGTGGCAGAAACGGCTCGGTGATATATTGGCACAGCACCCGTGTAATGGAACGGTTATCCGTTTCGGTAGAACATACCATGAAACCCAAGATGGCGGAAAAGTAGTGTTTTTGGGCCCCATGCATTTCTTATGGGGAAATTGCGTCAGAAGCCCCCTAGTTTATCTGCTAGTGCACACAATCAACGTCAAAAGTTGGTAGGGGAATCCCGTTAACCACATTCAGATTGAAATGAGTATGTGATACTAAAACTAAGTCGTTTTGTAGCAAAACTAAGCTGTAATACAATTGTTTTGAGATGGATAGCAAAAGAATAGAAATGAGGATTTGGTTTGATTCGAAATAAACGCCGCACTCTAATAAATGCCGCACTTCCTTTAAGCGGCGCAAAGATAGATGCCCTAAATGATTTAACCGCCGGGGCGCTTATTAGAATAATATGCATGTACGTTCTGTATTCTCCCTTTGGGCTAGTTGTATGTCGATGTTTTTCTTTCTGTAAATAAACTTATATATAACAACTATTTATTATCACGATTATTGATAATAAACGTCAAGCGGTCACTTGAAAATAGCCGTTTGTACGATCTCTATTAACCAGTCACTAACGCAGTTTCCCATTCAACTACACACGTAGGTTCCGACACATCGCGGACGGGTTGGTGATTTGAGGCAGTGATCAGTACCTCTGAGTAGCTCCGCCTAAATGTCTGTCTTTGACGGCTTTTAATTTTTTTTTCTTACATGGACTCCACACTTGCCTTATTCGCCTATAAATAACCGGTATTCGGGAATACCGGTTACTGCAGGATTTTCTCCCGAATAACAATTATTCGTAGCCGAATAACTCAAGTGTGGAGCCGGAGTAATAAAAGCAAATGTATAGCATATGAATCAGCGAATGCAGATGGGGCTTAAGTTCTTTTCAATTATCAAAATCGGCCTATAAATGAAAGGGCTACCGACTCGTCTTTTTTTTATATGATAGCCTGTATAATATCACCTCTATGATAAATCAACTTATTGGGGAATATTTCTTTAACCGAGAGTGCGAACAAGTTTGAGGTATGGCATGTGACACCTTCCTGCCCTCTCGTCAGGCCCCTCAAATTCCTGCAGTTCTAATGCTAAAACTCCCATAACATTGACATATTCAGCCGAAGTGACACTAAGATCATTCTTGGATTATCCACAAATAAATAAGGACCGCTTCTGCTTTTAGACGAAATGGCCGTTTCACGTTTATGGTATGTTCGACTAACTTGCCCAATGGTGTAATTAAATTAACACTAAGTCACTGACGAATGTCGCGTAAATCATACTGTAAGCATAAAAAACGCGATATAAATGTATATAAGAATCGTTATTTTTGTGAAAATGCTTTGCACAAATTGCATATTGTTCACCTGAGATGCGTTCGATGGTATTTATAATTACCAGGACTGATGTACCTATCGCTCTCGCACCCGGTATCTAGGAAAAGCAGTATTGCCATTTACATACATTTATGGCCCTCCCTATAGAATGCATTGCATTTGGAGGAAAAGTAGATTCAAAAAAAAGAGAAGTGCTATAATCATCCAATGAAAGCAAACACGTCTATCAAAGCTCAAAGGAATTAAAGCTGAAGATGGAACGTACTAAACAAATCATCTATTTTTAATGAAGGCACTGCTGGAAAGTGTTTTTACACACGGCCTGCTTTGTCGTTAAAACATATCCCCTACTAAACAGTTCTCGACGTCCGTTCGATAGGAGGTATAGAAATTCCATAGAGAAGGTGCGCTTCTCTACTTCCCTCTCAGATCAGATGCCGGCGCGTTCACCGCAAAAAGTGTTGACTTATTACGGAGGCAAGATAAAAATTTTATATTGCTCTTCTTCCACATTACGATCCATTCCTCTTATTCTTCATTCGACGCGTAGTCGTCGTCGCCGTTCGCCGGCAGCCAACAACAACAGTTACCGCACTACAACAAAACAGAAAACTAGACATAGCGGAGATATATTTGCCGGATAAATAGTTCGGGACTCGGCCGCGACGCCAATTGGCGGCGTTCTCAACCGAGAATCACTCGCTCGAGCCGGTCTGAGTGAGCAGCTGAACTTATTTCAGCACGGCGCTGAGAGTTTAGTTTGTGCCGAGACAACGTCTAGTTCATGCGTATGTAGAGACGAATCAGCTCGCGGAACAGCGTTTACAATTCAAACGGGGCAAAACAAAAATAACACGACCGAAACGTGTCGGAAAGAAAATCGTACCAAACCGACGGGATGATTTAAAAATTCCCGTTCGCTTTAGTGTTTAGTTTTGGTTTCGTTTTTCTTTATTTCTTCAATTTTTAAGTGTGCTCTTCATTTACACCAGCGATACATACGGTTCAGTTTGTTATGTTTGCTTCTTTTAACATGGGCCGCCTCGTGGATTTACTTATCGGACTTGGAGTTTATAAAGTAAGAAGAAAACATGATACATCCAAAGTAAGTGGCTATGCTATTGATACACGTAACGCAAGATGTTTATACTTCTCGTATGCGTCCACAAAAAGAACTTTAATGTATTATGTTCGAATGAAAATATCAAGTGTTTGATCAGACATGGGCATACACATGCTGGTTGATATATTATACATAAATATTAAGTCTCATGGTCATTTAGTTTGAAATCTTTACGAGAAGTCGTGACAGTATGCAAAACTAAACTTGCGCCGCGTCTATTACCACAGTATACAACTCGTATTCTGTTCCTTACAATTATGCTCCTCCTAAGGCGTGTATCAGTCATGCAGGTCTCCTAATTACGAACATCCTTTCACATGGCGTACGGAATTATAAATGATGAAGTAAATTTATGTAACTACTATTCATCGTATTCCTTAATAATCCTCTATATTTAAAAATTGATTCTCTATTTTTTGATAAACTTTTAATCATTCCTCTTTAAGTTAAATTGTTTCTTACAATTCAATTTAGAAGAGAAATTAAACATACTCTCCGTAAGTTAAATTAGCGATTTAATAGCAAACTTTTCGAAGATCACCTCGAAATTAAACGTAGTAATTCTATTTTCGCCTTTCTCGTCGAAATGCTCATCTGGCAAACGTCCAAACAATCCGAAAGGCATTAATTGAAGAAAATTAAATCGCCCTCTACCCAAAAACAAAGGATACAACAAATTCGTAGACGGATGAGTTCGCCTTTTTTTTACTGTTTCGAGTATATCCTTTAATCGTAGCAAATTGTAAAATGATTTCGCCTTCCGCTTTTTCCCTCGGCGCTTTATTTTGCACTCTCTGGAAGCTACGGTGATACTATTTTTTCTTTCGCTCGATTCTTCTTGTTCCCTCCTTTACTTTCGTCGGTTTTTCCATTCGCCGCGAAATTGAATCAAGTGTTCCCGTAATTAATTTAGCAAGCTCCGAGGCGTGTACAGGTGGAAGAAGCGACGACTGATTTAATCAACAGTTAATAACGATCCATTTCGAATATAGAAAATTCTCGCGACCGCAACATTCGCTCGTTCCTGCATTTTACGACAGCACGCAGTGCGTACTCAATAGAAATTATTGACCTACATTCAGAGCAAATGTGTGGAACCACTTGAATAAACAACATTTAACCGCGCTCCCGTTCGCGCAGAATGCTCCCGGTTTATTTCAAAATATACACCGCCCGAGAGGGAACCCAAAGTCAGTACAGTCAGTTGTTATTCACAATTTAAAACAAAACAAGCTCGGTGCGAAACTTTCTGTTAGGTTAAATTAACCAATTTACAACTACAGGCAATTATGTTCGCGCCAGAAAACAATAATAGAACAACAAAGTATAATAAATGATTTTTGAAATTGGAACTGCAATTTCTACGAAAAAGGTCTTTTAGCGATAATGTTATCAAACGTATGTCTATATTACTTACATGCCCATGTAAATATGCATTACTAACACGTTGGTGTGTGTACACAGTTGCTTCGCTTCAACATTGGGTGTGTTAAAGGAAAAAGAGATGTAAATTCAAATACACTGGTTATGTAATACAACACTATCCCCAAGTTTACACAATTTTTCTTTTTTAGTTTCTTTTTTTCGCTCATAAGGGAATTTTATAGAAGTAAATATATACATGATTCTGTGTACCCATGAAAAAAGAAGAATTGGCAGTATTACGTTTTGCGCAACTGAAATAGTCAAACAACTTATTATTGTTATTACTGGGCGTAGCGCTTATCAGCAGTGCCAAGAATAAAGTCTGACTAAACATAATTTACTTTTTTTTGTTCCTGCGGCGTCAAGGATAACTCTTATCGCGGAGATGTGTTTCTGGAGCACTGACAATAAAAAAGAATTGCTTCTTGCGAAAGCGCTTCCCACACAAACCCAAAAGCAACACATGTGGTATATTATGTGAGTTTGCGTAAATATATGTATATACAGGGTATTCCGCTTAATGGAACAACGAAATTACAAATATGTTTGTACAGATGAGTGTGTGTATGTATATGCATGCTTATATGTGTGTAATGTTGCAAAAACATAAACAATAACATAAAATATAATAATGTTTTACATATGTACACACACAGTAAATTATATATTTTTTAAATATTCATCTGTAGTCTTTTGACGTACATTATTTTTCATTTGCTTATAAACAAAATCTGGGCAAATGTCCAGAGCTATTAGTGGGCTTTCGCTGTTGCCTTCTTGGACAAAATAGCGTCTCAGTTTAGATATGCAACTATGAGCTTCCTTAGTACTAACTGGGCTAAGTTCAGTATCATGGTCTTCATCTCCTTCCTTCCTGTTCTAATTCATTTCCTTCTACTATAGCTGCAATTTTTTCGTCTTCTTCTCCATATGAATCTGTGCCAATGCAATGAATACCATTGTCTATGTTAACATACTCTTCATAGTTTTCCAAACAATATGAAATGTCTAAAGTTTATTCTTTATTACTTGATACCGTTTCATTTTCTAAGTTACCTGCTTCAGTTTGCAAGGTCTCATTTTCCAAATGCTTGAAACCACAACGTGCAAAGCAATTACGTATTGTTTTGTGACCTATTCATGCTATTTCATGCAGGAGTATTACAACCACTGGCCATGATTAAAAAACATTTTAACGTTAAACAAACAGAAATGGTTAGCAAATTTTTAATAATACATAGCTGAACAGAGAAATTGTAACGGCCATGAAATTAGTGAAAGTAATTGAACATATATAGATTTAAAAAATTAGTAAAAAATTAGTATTCTATTTAGAATTCTGCTTCGTTATATTGTTTTTTTTTACTGTAGAATCTGTTTTAATCATTATATTACACAGGTAAACAGATTCTACAGTAAAAAGAAACAATATAAGGAAGCAGAATTCTAAATAGAATACTAACTTCGAGCACCCTCGCTCAAATATCTAGGTATTTTTATAGATAGCTTTTTAAGATCACACTTACATATTGCCCACTGTATCAGAAGATTATCATCGATTTTATATTTCTTTAAGCAAGCTTCAAGAATTCTTGATACCACGGAACTAAAAATTATTTACTATGGTTTAATAGAGTCGATAATATCTTACTCCATCCTTGCATGGGGTGGAGTAAGGAAAAGTATGCTTCTTCCTTTGTCACAAATACATAAAAGATTCCTTAAACTGATGTATGGAAGACACTATTATTATCCAACAGAATTGCTCTACCGAGAATCTGATATTTTAAACATTAGGCAATTATATTGTAGAACCTTAATTTTATATCAACATAAAGATAGAAATAATAAACCTAAAGAAAATACAA
Source organism: Osmoderma eremita (assembly GCA_031763485.1). Classification (NCBI taxonomy): domain Eukaryota; kingdom Metazoa; phylum Arthropoda; class Insecta; order Coleoptera; family Scarabaeidae; genus Osmoderma; species Osmoderma eremita. The sequence continues at coordinate 3,945 of JARFOC010008592.1, read as the reverse complement.
GTAAATATATCACGCGAGGAAAAACTGATGAAAAATTACATGCAGTAAGAGTATATAAAGCAATTGGCACAAAAAGTTTTATTTATCTGGCACCACGAATGTATAATATACTTCCACTGGAGATTGGAACAATTAATAATTATAGTAAATTCAAAAGGAAAACTAAGTACTGGATTTTAAATCAACCTCCTGGTGCGGTTGATTTAAAATCCAGTTGGCCAATTGGCAAATTACATAGATCACGGCTTTGTTACTGATTAAACAACAGATTGAATATACCAATAGATGAAAGATCATCTGAATGCTCTCATGAGCCTTTGTCTAACACCCACACACAGTTGTAATAACTATGTGGGTTACAATTACAAAACCTTCTCATAAAAACATGCCTGCTTTGCTGATGCTTTTCACGTTTGAAACTTGAAAATTATTGGTATACATACACTATTATTAATAGTATTAGGTATTCCATTGTATGTATTATGTATTTCGGGATAGTCTTTCCTGAAGTCTAACAGAAAAGATACTACGTTTTCATTCTTAATTAATGATATGATTATCGTATACATGAGATAATAACTGGGTTTTACAGTATGCATTGTAGGATTATATCCTAAGAAGTGATAATGTTATTGTAAGAAGTATTTAAGCAATAAAATTGAATATATATAGAATAGTATTTAGTTATTTTCAGTAATTTCACCGATATCATCTAATTTGCTAAGTAAAAGTCGTTCTGTAGTGTGATCTAAAAGAGCTTGTAATGATATGTTTGCACCGCTTTCTGCGATTTCCATGTCCTCCGGGTAACGGAGAGCTTTATTATAACGAAACACAGCATGCCCGACTTCTTTTAATACTATTCTCGTTCGTTCATATTGATGTCTTCTCAGTTCTAAGTTTACTAATAGTGCTTCCGCTTGCTCAATACTTAGAACTTCAGTTTCGCAAACCTTTTGTGATTACCTGTGAGCTGCCCGTGCAACTTGTCCCTCGCTTTTAGTATCAATATTCAAATGTTTTCAACATGGAGAATTTCGTTTTAATGATGACGCCGTATCAGATTTTCAGCATGATGACGACTTGCTATCAAAAGAGCAGCTACAAAGACAAAACAAGGAAGGGACGCTCAGCAATTGGAAAATGTAGATCTTTTGAAAATTTTGGTATGAATAACTACATCAATGTGGACAATTTGCTAGTTACAACAGAATATTTGGTCGATGACGATATTATTAACATACATATGTGTGAAACATCGAGAGAAACTTGTAAATGAAAAAATTTGTGGGGTGAGCAAAACTCACCTCAATTGCAGGTTTTATTTGTACAGAGCGTCTTGATCTGTGTGAATGACATTCGTAGTTTTATTGTCACGTGGTGCACCGAAAGCAGTTCTTGACACTTTGTGTGAGACTGGCGCGTTTAAAATCTAGTTTTTTTATTGCACACAATTAACACATTAGACAAAGAGATCATTTAAAACACCTTTTACCGTTATGATTATATACTGCGAACTTTGGATAAATCGAACTGATTTGAAGTCCCTTGGGGTTCGTTATCACAGAGGTCTACAGTATATAAATTTTCTTTTGTTTTTGCCATATGTGCGTTTCTATATCAAGATTTTTTTTAAATACATAACACCAAACGAAAATCTCAGTAAACCTTGTGAGCACAATACTAATTTTGAACACAGTATCAAATAAATATTCGAAAAACTAGAATCCATCTAATCGTGCAGTTTTGGTACCACCAATCCAGGAACTTGGTACTAGAATTATCACATACGCACGCTAAGAAATTAGCGATAATGTTTTGGAATCAAAGTTATTTTAGAATGATATTTGCGTACAATTAATCTAAGTACCAGCTAAGTAATGGAGTTTAACGGAAACACATTTTAAAATATTAACTGGAAGCATCAAGAATGATTCCTAATAAATAGATATCCTCTTGTTGCTTCTTAAGTTGTTGATCGAAAACAAGATGTGTAATGACATGTATATTTACAAAATATATGAAAAGATATATCCCTTATTTTCAGCGATTATGCAAAATACTTACATGACAGGGTATGTACAGGGTCTTCAACGGTATCATATCTACACCTCTATCGTCTTCGCAGACCACACGCTTTAAGAATTCTCTGTTCCTACGACACAAATTAACACCAATGCCGAGTCCTCCTTTGTAAGTTACGTTGACATTTAAAGTAGATAGATGATTGTGTTTTAACATTGATATTGTAGATATAATCCTTCGGAAGTTTCTAACGGGAATAACAAATCTCCGACACTAATCTAGAATATTTCCGGCCCTTTGTTAGCTTTGACAAAATTTAACGTTAGTCTTGGGTAAGTTAAAGCACCAGCTCCTTTGCCCTTTAGCATTAACAGAAGGATACGCAAAAACAAAATGGAAACTTTATTAACTTCTTAATAATACAGTGCGGTTTGTTTTTGTACTCGAGATTACTGACCTCAGAGTGACGACACAGACGGACATCTCTTTTACAAATTAAAAATCCTATTTGTACATCGAATGAGACACGGTCGGGAGGTCTCATACTAATTACAGCCAAATGTAGGGTGCATAACTAACACATTTGTATTTTTCGCTCCCTTGGCGGCACGGCGTTTCCCCTTCTTTCCCAGTAATTGTCCCTCAATTTCGTCCATCTGCATCAACTTTAATTTGTAATAATTGGACCTTCCGTGAGCTTTTCGGGGGTCCATCGAGTGCTGCCGCCACTTGACCACAGTTTTAATACTTTTGGTACCAATTGGGAAAGATAATGTTTAATTTGGCAGAAAAATACATATAACCAAACGACATGGTACCACAAGTGGCATCTTTTCGTAATTAAACGGAACATTTTTTTATAATCCTCATTTTCCAAAGCTCTTTTTGAGTACGTTATACATCCTAAATTTTGTTAAAAAATAATCTCTTGAAACGAAACAAAAAGAACCTAATACCCAACAATAAAAAAAAACAGATCTATATAAGAATTTTACTACTTAGCGTTTTGACTATTTCTATTGATATTCTTCTTCAATCGCGTTATGTTTGACGATGATCACATTCTCGAGTTCATTTCGACAATAGTGAAACAAAGCATTATTTAGTTACTTTAAGAAATAAACAGCACCTTTTTTCGAAAGCTTTTATTGGTTTACATTTCCTAAATATTGTAAAAATTTACTTACAGCCGAAACGAAACAGGTAGTTAGGTAACTACCAGAAAATAAATTTCATACCACAACTACTGACACGCAACTATAAAAGCTAAATAATAATTTAGTATACTACAACGCATACATACTTACATCAACAAAATTTCTTTGCTCCAAGGGACGAATGAAAGTATATTATTAAATGTATACCAATGTATTTCTTTCACCGAAATGGCACTGAAATGCCGTGAGATCGTGATATGTTAACTAAAACGGAATCTTTAATGAAATGTAAATTTGCGAAACGGTTATCCAACCAGATTGCACATCTAAAAATGACCATGAGCACTGGCAGGTTCTATAAAATTTAAATTGACAAACAACTTTTAGCCTGTGTATAAATAGAAATGACTTTTACACAGTAAATAAATGGCTTTGGTTAGCTAATAATTATATTTATTTTCTGTTTCAAATCAAATTATTTAAAAATTAATCAAAGTAAATTAAGTAAATACATAAAAATTAAATCATATAACATTAAAAAATAGAACTTCAACGTTAGAACATTACAATGAACTTAAGTTGCATAAGAGTTCACCTATTATTTGTTAAGTACTGTAATGGAACGGTAAAATTCAAAATATTTTTTATTTAAACAGAAAGTAAGGTTCGTGCAGTTTTGGGAAAGCTTAAGTTGAGGGTATTTAGATTATCTGGTATTATTGTGTTTAAATTAAAAGAGTACGCCTCTGTACGACAAACAGTG
>JARFOC010008581.1:0-10976 GCA_031763485.1 Osmoderma eremita | reverse complement strand
ATTAAATATTAAACTTGTATAAAATTTATTACATGGTACATGAATTACTTTGCCAGAACTGCGCGACCTGAGACAAGGTTACAGTACTCGTGGTAGCCAAATTATTGATTTGATATTGTAAGAGTACCGTTACAATATCAGTTTCAAATCAGTAACTTCGACGCGCGAGTTAGATGCTTATGAATCGACATATATTAAAAAGAACAAAAACCTTCTTAATCGAGAAAATGTACCAGTCGACTATTCCAGTTTGATGGATTTATTACAGTAACGGCACACACGTAAGAACGCTCGGATGATTTTGCGTTCGAGAGTGTTTGAACGGTTGTAAATATGTTGGCTAAAGTAGGGGGAAAATAGTTTTTAAATGTGATTATATTCATGTTCATTCGGTTATGCGGTTGACGATAGAAATTAAACATATTCCTGAAACACGTGCACCGAATAAATTTTGCGGCAGAAGTAATCGGATGCTTTTTATTGTGCTGTCCGACAGTCCTTGCAACCTTTATTGTTACTTTAATCATTACTATTATGTTTAAAGCTTAACAAAAACTTTACAACACCCCGCAATACTGTGTTTCAAAATAAAATTGCAATGTGAACAATTACTGTTTTACTTACATTTTCGAATGTGATGTAGCTTACTGTTGTCGGTACAAATACTCCAACTAATGCGACGATGGTATTGCACATTCCCAACCCGATGCCTGAAAAATATAAATATGTATGCAGGCTTTCCTTCTTTGGTTTACTATTCCTTTGAACATTGGAATTTATTAACACATTATGCCATTTCGGGTCAACGGTTTTATTGCTGAAATCACCATAATAGCAAAAGCAATGAAAGAAGTACAAGCATTAAAGATGGATTTTGAGTTTCTGCCTGCCAAGGGTAGTTAGTGTCTTTCCGAATGCTAAACCCACTTTCACCGCTGATACGTCAGCGATCCCATTGCGAATTGTCCAAATCGCTTGCAGGTTGTAATCCATCTTTATTTTAAGACACCTTGTTAATACCTTGTTACAATAAGGATTTTGTAGGTTATTTAAACTGAAGCAACAGTTTAAACAGAATAATAATTCATAAATGAGATATTACATTTCTAAGAAAACCAAGCAAACTATTTTTCCTTAAGTCTAATATTTCCTAAACTGTTACAATTTGGTACGGTGTTTTAGAAAATCAACGCACTGTTCGGATTACTCCTCCCGCACAAAATATTAATTAATTTGGGACACGTGTTTAGGGAATACGCGGATTCTCATCGTCAAACCGTATAACCGAATGACACATGAAACTTTCGGTTATACGGTTTGACGATGGGAATCCACATATTCCCGAAACACGGGTTTATTGTGGTGCCCCATAGTCTTTGCAATCTTCGCTGTTTTAGACAAAATTATATCGATTCAGGGAATATGAAAATCTAATATACCCAAGCAATTTTGATCCAGCATCAGATAAATTAATCAGCTTGTATCTACGAAAGTATTTCAAATTTGTAGTTTAAATTATTTCTCATAACATTTTTCTTTAAAAAAAAAAGCGATTGGCGCATTACCTAACATCTTCCAAGCTCTATATGTATCTAGTTGCTCGAAGAAGATTGCACATCGCAGTAAATTAAAACATAACAACAACGTAAATTTGTCGTGGCAGGAAAATTGATGGTCGCATTGCGGAGGTGAAAATCCTTCTCAAATGGAAATAACCAATTTAACTTCTAAATAGGCGAAACTCGATATCTGCATATTTTGTGCGGGTATTTCGCTTTTCTCATTTTGAGTCTAGTTCCCGTTTCTTTGTTAAATGAAATTGAAAATATACGGTGCGGAACAGACAAATGGAATAAATTCATTATCTGGATTATTGTGCAAATTTATAAAAATTCCCGAAACACGTCAATTTTAGATTATGAAATGATAGCCTGCAAAGTGAAAATTTCATCCCTAAATTCAGCTTCCAAAATTTTAAATAGGAACTGGAGGCTCATGACACCTCATTTGAAAGGTTTCTTCGTGCTCTATTCAAAAATGCTATGGTTTAAAAATTTGTTGCAAGAATTCACAGTAAAAAACTTAATTCATCTGGTTAACGAAATTAGTTCAATACATTAAAAACTTTAAAACTAATAACGTTTCGTTCTTGATATTGAGAAGAGATGTAAAAACAATGTCAGTGTTCTTTTTTGACTGTATCAACAAAAAAAGGAGACACAAAACTTACTCAGATTCTTTGTTAGTTGGCAGTGCTAGTTTTGTTTGAAACGCTGTAGCAACTTGCATCTTGTGTAATTGTAATCGCATGACAGTAATTCTCAGTATTGTACGTGTTGTTTCAATTTTTTTAACTGGAATTCATAAATATAGTTGATTTAACAGGAATGCGTAAAATAATAATTCTGCAGATGGTTAGTTACGGAGTTAGAACGAGAAACATAAGTCCAAGTTGCTGGACTATTTCCACAAAACTTTCTCGATTTGCCGCCTATATCCCAAGGGACAATTAGCAAAATTGAAAATTAATTTAACGAGCTTGGGCATGGAAGAGAACCTTCCCCTGCACTGTGTCATATCAAATTGGATGTAATTCTTGAGTTTGAGGAAAACCCATATACTCCGAGTCATGATTCCGCAACTGTATAACATCTTCGAATATGCTCTAGGCACTTTCATAGTTCTGATTATAATTATCATTCTCTAAGGAAGTACCTTAATCCGGATACTTCCCACGTGCACTCTCTTCGAAAGTTAGTAATGACAGATTATCTCCATTATCACCCATTTCTGAAACTGAATTAGGTAATTTACGTGACAATTCATCATTGAATACATGTTTTCAACTGGTTGATCATGATTATTGCATTTCAGTTACACGTTCTTCTTCTTCGGACAATAATTTCATCACCCCGTCTTTGCCATCCACACAAAATGAAGAGGTGCCATCTTCAATTTTAACAGAATCGCATTTAAACCTTCCACGAGTCGACAAGCAGAATTGGCTGTTAGCCATTCCGCGATTCTTCGCATATTAAAAGAAAATAAAATGCATCCTTCTAAACTGATACCAACTCAGAAGCTCTTTGAAGACGATTTTAATAGAATAACCTATTTTTGATGATGGAAATGTTACGTAACAATATTATCCAACTAAATAATGGTTTGCTTTTTGATGAGTGCACTTTTACACTTCACGGTCATGCTAATCGTCAGAATTGTCGCTACTGGTCTAGAGAAGATCCTCACTGGATGAGAACATTAAAGACGCAATACCCTCAAAAAGGTTAGTGTTTGGCCAGTGGTCGTTTGAAACCATATCCTTGATTCCCCTTTCATTGATAGAATTTTGAGTTGACATAATTATAATGCTCCAAAATGCTTGAGCAAACCCACAAGTTCCAGCGAATGTGATATAGTTGCAGCAGGATGGACTACCACCACTTTACCTAACAATGTCCGGTAATACCTCAACTTAATTTTTCCAAATAAGTGGATACGAAGGTGAGGATCGATAAAATGGCCAACACGATCACCTGATCTTACGTCATTAGACTTCTTCTCTTATGGGGATACGTGAAAACGTAAGAAGACGTTTTTCTTTACGGTTGGGATGCTGTTAGACGTTCGATCATGTATGTTGAATATCTCCTACATCAAGATTGATGTTTTTTTTATTATGTTAAATCATCAAGAACGAAACGCAATTAGTTTTTGATGGGAAAAAGTTTCCCGAAACCCTTATAATAGAAAAGGAATATATACTTACTGGCATAGTTTGGACTAATATCCACCAAGCTCGCTAATGGACCTGTTGAGACCGCACCGTTTACTGCAACTGTTGCACTTAAAAATATGATTGCTGCAGTGTAGCTACACCCAGAGTAGGCCAGGCATAACATGAATATGCCTTGTATTATGCAACCTGGAATTAAAATTTAATAAATCAATGAGGGCTGTAAGATGAAAAGGGAATTACACGCCCAAATAACCATGTCAACGCGTAGAAAGGAGCTATTTCTGTATTATAACATAAGTACTAAATTCGGTAAAGTAAAACCGAAGTTTCTGCAAACATGTGATCGAGCAGATAACGGAGACGTTCTATAATTCAAATAATGTTAACAATGAGATAAGTGTTACCAACACAATCTTTAATGACTCCGAAATCTGTGCACGTTAGGGCAAACAAGACGTTATTTAGTTCGTGCTTGTATTAGAACTTAGAAGTCTATTTTGAACGGCTATTATAATACATGAATATGTAGCGTTCTAATGGTTTTCTAACTACGGGGATGCCCGGTTACTAAGCTACGTTTGCGCGACACGCAGCCTACATCGCTCCGATCAGGTTGAAACTTGTACGCATTTTAGATGTGCATATATAGGTGGCTATTGTTATTGCCTTAGGTTCAGTACATGTGCGATGACAGTCGACCAATGTGAGTTCCGATCGAAACATACTCCAAGTTTGAAGTGTGACCGGTCATTCGTTTTTTGCATGCAAATAATGAAACACTTTCCGAAATTCATAAAAAGATACTGAAAACTTGCGGTGAAGGCGTTATGAGTCGAAAACAAGTTAGTGTGTGGTGTAAACAGTTCAAAGGTGGACGCACAGCTCTGAACGATGATCCCGAAGGTGTGCGAAAAAAACCATCAACAACGAAAACAGATGAGCATCATGGGTCCTTTTGATTTTCGTTTATTTGGGCCAGTGAAAGCTCATTAATCAGGTAAAAGGTGAAGACGACGACGAAGTTCAAGAGGAAGTACGGCAGTAATTTACAAATTTGGATCCCACCTTTTACGAAGAGGGTTTAAAGAAGCTCGTGCCTCGCTGGGATAAGTGTCTTAATATTGGGGGCGATTATGTTGAAAAGTAGCTAACAGTTCACGCTTTATCTTAGTGTATGTTTGATTTCTATAAATAAAGTAGTCTGTCTGTAATTCACAAATGTACCTTAGTAACCCGACATCCCTCGTAGTATTCACTCCGCAACTATTCACTGTAAGTCATGGATTTACAAGAACTATTTAACTCAAAATAGTCCTGTTATATAATGGCTGCCTATGATACATTCGTCAGGACTCCTTTGTATGTTCTTGATATACGTTTGCATGTATGTATATATACATATATCCCTTTGACATGCTTGGGTAGTTTTATCCGGAACGTAAAAAGAAATGTACTTTTTGATGATGTTCGCATTTTGTATGAGAGGAACCACATCAATTACGACTCGGTGCTCTAACAGTGGAAGCGGGTGCTTCCTTACTTGCATCAAAGATATATCTCTGACAAACCTTCAACCGGTAAAAAGGATTTCCTTTTAACGGTACCTTTAATTTAAAAATAGTGTTTGATCTTATCACATAAAAAAATTTAAACGTAATCGATATAAGGTGATTTGATATCATACAGTTGTTTATGTTTTGTAATTGGTTATGCAACTTATAATTATTATAGACAAGAAATTACTATATTTCAGTTAATTATTAAAATACCATGTTACAATTTCCAAAACTTCCACTGATCTGCAATTTACTGGATTATGGCGTCAATCTTTATATTTATAATTTATTATCTTTCTCTTTTTTTTTACTTTTATCTTTTATAGGGATTATGTCTTCAGTTGCGCAAGGGCTATTTTTACCCAGAGTTACTGATTTCCTGCGTTTTGAATGGGTATTGACAAAAAAAATAATTTACTTTTGTTAAATTTTCAATATTTTTTTTCACATACAAAAATAAACATAATTTTCTTGGTCCCTATATTTTTTAACTTTATTTTAATATTATTTTTCTTTTTACAGAATTATCAAATACCCGTCATCGTTCACCATTATCCTAACAGCGGTTCAGAATTTCATATAGCTTCTCTTCTCCATAGTTTTTCATACCAATAATTTTTTATTGGACTGAAGGTGTTCCTTTGGGTGTGTGATGTTAATATGAATTAATTTACTGTTATCGTGGAATGGGGTGACGAACAGCGTTGAATTTCTTTTGGAATTACGGTTGCCACTATTGGGTGGATGGTCAACTTCAAAAAAATCTTGAATAATAGTACAATGATGGAAGAATGTTTTTAGTAGCAAGAAGATGTATACAGGCCATTTGTTTGGCTCAACAAAAATATAGAGGACAAGGCCAGAAGACTACGGTTTTTGATATGCTATATAATTAGGTTGATCTTGAAGTATCAGTAGCAGTAAATTACATGTGATAATTTTTTCTAGAATTGCCTTCTTAAGGTGTTCTGAACCTGAAGAAAATACGATGATTTTTCGAAAAGAGAACTGTAAAAGGCCCTAACAAATACCCGAAGTGGTAGTTATACAGGGGTATTAAAATCTACAAAATTAAAAATAAACACCTGGAAACTCATGGTGGTAAAACCTCATTGTTAAAGAAGGAGGAAGTGGAAGATTCTATTTTGTTTTATGCGGGGTGGGGATACACCCTAGAGAAGGACAATGTTAAGGATCTCGTTCGAAATTATTTAAACAGACAAGGCTGTTGCCGATAACAGACCGGCTAATAGTTGGTACCGCGCGTTGATGTCAACTTGATGTCAAGTCAACGCTAAGAGTCATACCCACGCTAGATATTATACAAATGACTGTAGTTATATATATATATTTAAATAAAATTTTTAAAAAAATGTATATGAATTATATATATAAAATTTAATTTAAAATATATATAAAATTACCGATGTAAAACCATTTTTTAAAACTAGGAGCTCAAAAAACGTTCATTTATTAAAGATAAAATTTTCGGGTATCTATACATTTAATCATTGTTTTAGTATTTATTGAAGTTGTTGATCATAATTACCAATTTGTTAAATTTTATTTTAAATATATATATAAATATCTACATATCTATGCATTTTGCACCACCATGTTGTCCCCCTAAAAGGTTTGTTGTTTCTTGCCCCAAGAAATCTAATACATGTGAGTATAAAAATTCACAACATTCCTCTGGTTACCGGAACGTCCGAAATAGATTTCGTTTCATTTTTTATTTCAAATTCCTTCATTTATTTCCCTTATTGAATATATCTTAACCAAATCCGAACGCGGTTTTATTATTGAACTATTACAGTTAGTACTGCTGCAAACATTTTCTTCTACTTTCTTCTATTATAACCAAATAATCATACTTACAATGCGTAACTGCCAACTTTCTAACATTAGTCCTCGACATCTTATTAGACTCCAATAAGTAGTCACCGAGTTGCGAGAAAACCATAGAAAACCCAAAGCGAAGCATGTGAGGCATACCCGACAATAAACCAGTCTGCAAAGAAAAGTGGATTAAAGAAAAAAACATCTTTAACGAGCTCTTCAAGGCTCGGTATGCTTTTAAACCCGTTTAGAGTACGTCGAAAGAATTTTATCAAAGGAATTGTCACAAAATTCCTATATTTGCAGCAAATAGGTGGGAAATCTCAGGACGATATTAAGTTTGTCTATATAACACTGTTTATCAAAATTACACATTCAGTTCAAGTTTAAAGGATGGAAGTCGAAAGTTCTCTTCTATTTCCTAAACATACCGGTGAATGTCCGTCGAAGCGAATATTCTACGTAGAAATCACATCGACAATTACGCTTCTTCATCAGGGGTACCAATTTTAAAGTTAAATTTTGTGTGTGAACGTGTTTTAGTATGAATATAGTGGGATTTCAGTTTTACTATTACTACAATGCTATGACAAGGATTGGTAATTCTTCACGATATTGAATACACGTTATTAAAATGGAATATATTTAAAATACATAACGGCAATAGGAGGTTCAAAAGTATTCCCATTTCAGCGCATTTATATAGATTACTCGCGATTGGTTCTCCCGCCTATAACTGTGAACATGACGTAAGTGATATATTTACTTGGAAAATGTGCTGATATATGACTTTCGGCTGTACTTTGCATCAGAAACATATCTCTTCTAACAATAGTCTGCCAATAAAGCAGGGCTCCAGGGCAGCAACTTTTGTTCCACTCTGAAGACGATTACAGTCTTTTAATCTGGAACCTAGAAGTTCGGCTTGGTTTTTGGACAACTTTAAATCGTCGACGAGGTCGTTGGGGTCTTCTTCACTTATAAGATGCGGCACACAACAAGACGAATCAGGTTGAAATATTGGATGCAAATCCATATTGTAGCCTACAAAACTTTCTTCGTTTACTTCGTCATCAGCACCTTCATCATCGCTTAGTGTCATGTTTTGTGGAGGTTTAGGCACAGGTATTTCCAGATTGTGAGGTACTGGTCCAAATGGAATATTAGAGTATTTTACAGTATGTTTGGATTTAGAAGTCATACCACTTATATTTACAAAAATAGCAATCAGTAATATGATCTGATGATTCACTTCAAATCATAGGAATAGCAAAAGCAATATGTCGTTTACGTTTTGCCCACGCTGTAAGAAGTCTGACACACGTAACACAGCAAATATGGGGAACCCAACTTTTGCCTTCATCACCTACTTTACACTTGAAATACTGCTCATAGAACTTTTGAAGGAGAGGTGTGAAAGATCGTTTTTGATATTTGAATGTCAATTCGCCGCAAATATAGCAAAAAGAGTTCGGGTGGTTTACACATTTCCTTGGCATTTTTACAGGTGATCAAATGTTCGCGCTTTCACTACAATAACTGGAACGCACCACAACGCAACACTCTTTAAAATGTTTAAAAGCGTATATGTTCATTCGCCGAGCTCTATCCGACAACTGAAGTAACAAGAGATGCTTTCTAGGAATGTGAAATGCTGGTCTTAACACCTCAAGGCATGTTCAAACATTAACCATTGCATGCTGCTTGATCGGTTTCGAGCTCTAGCCGATAACTGAAATAACGTCATGCCATGTTCTCTTATACTACATATCTATGCATGAATATTTTAGATGGATAAGCGAATATCTTGGAACATAAAGGTGATTGAGAAATTCTGAACACATAATTGATTTCAACATGCAAATGTATATGGGAATCAGGCATTTTTGTGCTTGGTACAAAACCTTGTTAACCAGTAAATTTATGTGTTAGCCAAAGTTATCCAGGAAGTGTGCTAATTCTGTCTGCAAGAAAAGGAAGAAGCAATTTCAGCAAAGTTTCTATTATATTGCACTTAAAACTCAATTCTGGCATTTTTAGCTAGGCATAAAAAAGTTGTTTTTTAAAGCTTAAAGTTGAAAATGTAAAAGTATCTACTGTGGTCAGTAGGGTGTCTTTTTTTAAATATTTCTTTTCCACCTTTCTTGCATGCCTGGAAAAATTTCATTTAGCAAGTCCCAACCACTGACTTCAAAAATAAATGGCAAAAGAAAGCTTTAACTTCATTTTGTTAGGGGGAAATAAATCCATAAATAACGTTCATTATAGTGTTATATATTTGAATTGAATTATATTTGTTGTTTGTAATAGCAAAAATCTATGATTTTTAAAAATTCCTATAAATACCTAGTGTAGAGTATTCATAGTTATATCAGATACCAGTTTAACTTACTGCTTTAATATCCCATCCATGTACTAATTTGAAATACTGAGGAGCATGCGTCATAATGGTGAAGAATCCCCATATTCCTCCCCATTGTGCTAAAATGTTCATCCAAATAGGAATTGACGTTAAAATATTCTTCCACGGAACTGGGAGCTGTAAAAAGAAATTACATTGACATAGCAAATTTATTTGGTCAATAACGATTCTTATATTCTACAGAAATTTATCTTTTGGAAATTACATATGGCATCTTCGCATAAAAACTATTATCTAATTGGAAAGCGGCGCATATTTAACTTGATATATTTCCATTCTTAAAAAAACGCAAAAATAAAATAGACGCTACAGGGCCACTCTATTGAATCAACATTGAAACGCAAATTACGGAAATGCAGTCGTGGATCCGCGTAGGAGACTTAACAGGCATTCATTTAGTTACACCACTTTACGGACGCGGCAATGTCGCACAAATGTAAATTGAATGTAATCAAGCTAGGTGCTTGTGACGTTTATTTTGATGCAAAATCCCCGTGTTTATGTTCATCACAACCTAATCTGATTTAATTCCATTACGCTCTTAATTTATAATTGTGTCCGGTCTAATTGGAGCAATTATTTTGGGACAATTACGTGTAAAACGGACAAGATATTTCCGCAGGTAGAATTCCACAAACACGAACACCACGGTAGGTTAGGTACTGTGCCAATATTATTGACCACTCTCTTAAGAAGGGCTATTAAATCCACGTTGAGTCAAGATTTGTTTTAGTACTTTTCCTGAGTGTCTCTATAAAGTTTCAGCCATAGATGGCCGGGCTTTTATTTTAAGTTTTATGTCGGAAAATCACTGAACGTAAATTCAAATTAGGTTAAACGATAGCTTCGTATGTAACTACATACATATAACACATTTTGATTAAGTTTAACTTAGCAAGCAAGCAATCTTGGTAGACGATATTGGATAGTTTAGTTAAATTTTGTACCTAGTGATTTCTCAGCAGAAAGCATTTTTTTCGTTGATGGTGGTCGACAAGATATAATAATACTATAGCTTTATTTCCCAACAGGTACAACCTTTTAACAGGACAAAATTAAACAGAAACACATACATTAATTACACAGTTGGGCATATTATAATTAAATTGCAACTATATAACAAAACAATTAACCCTGATAATAATATTAATATTCACTCCCCATAAAGATGTCACGATAGATTTCGCTCGCGTTCTGCACCATATGAGCTAACGGTGCTCTTACAATTAGTAATAAGTTCGTGCGAGGAGTATCACATGCAAATGCGGGTACAGCACGTGAGGAAAATCTGGGCACTTGGAAATATACCTTTGATAAGATTTACACAAACAGTACTGTATGTAAAGATAGCAAGGACTGTGGGCAGCACAATAAACACACTGTTCGGATTACTCCTCCCGCACAAGTATTAATTAAT
>JARFOC010008561.1:0-10976 GCA_031763485.1 Osmoderma eremita | reverse complement strand
AATTCCATTATCTCGAGCCAGTTCCCCTCACACCAAAAGATAAATCTGCGATGAAGAGGTGTCGTCCTCTTGAGGTTCAGAGAAGAAGTTATAATGGAATTCCATTATCTCGAGCCAGTTCCCCTCACACCAAAAGATAAATCTGCGATGAAGAGGTGTCGTCAGTGTAGTAAAGGACGGCTTTACAAGATGTCCAGATACCGAGATAATGGAATTCCATTATCTCGAGCCAGTTCCCCTCACACCAAAAGATAAATCTGCGATGAAGAGGTGTCGTCCTCTTGAGGTTTAGAGAAGAAGTTATAAAGGATTTGCTACAGGTCCATGAAAAATGATCTGGGCCTTTGATAGGCCCAGAGCATCTTTCATGGACCTGTAGCATATCCTTTATAACTTCTTGTCTGAACCTCAAGAGGTTGGTTGTATTTGCTTCCTTATTATATATCTAGTAGGCGTTCCACATTGAAATATCTACCAGACGAAAGAACACATTTCTATACCATCTTATGGTTTTCCTTGGCGATGAATAGTATCCCTGGTATCATCTGGTATGATCTATCTATTCCAGACATGTACCTATTGTAAGCAAGAACACACTCTGGTTTTGTTACTTGTTTGCCTTTTTTAGTTGTAGCTTCTGCCATTCGATGTTTATGCATTGTTGATATAGCCACCGATCTGTTGTCCTTCCAGTGTGTGACCAACACTAGACCTTTTCTTTTCCATATAGCTTGTCCTTTCTTAACTATTTCTTCGGATTTCCCTTTCTGAGTTTACGCAAACTTCCCACAAGTTTCGTCTTCCTTTTGAACAAATATTTCACGAGACGGACACTAGTGTAATAATTATCAAGGTATATTTTATCCAAATAGTCTTTTAGTAGTAGCTTCGTTACAACTGAAAACGTGTGCGAATACTCTTAATGATTGTCTATTATAGAGCCATATTATGTTATTCTGTTACAATTTCAAACCTAAAACCGTCGTATAATAATTATTACAACGTGAGTTGTTTTTAATTTCACACCGCCAATATAATATTTATATATCCAGAAATAATTAATAGCTTTTTAGAGGATGGTATTCAATCATATGGCGTTTATACTAGATACAGCAAAACCGAAAACAGGTCAAACATCATGATGACAGTTTTAGGTCAGATGAACGACTGCATCTCACCTTTCGCCGCTGCTGCACACAGATGCATCAAAAGCACTATTCTTCCGTTAATCGATAATATTTACGTGCGGATGCAAATTAATCTAGCGTTCGTTTGCCCGCATCGTCAACAAATCTGGCGACGAACCATGATAAAAATAACTACGTCCAGCGTGCGGAGGTGGCATAAATAAATCCAGATACCACGGTTTCCATACTATTAAACTATATCAAACAACGGGTGTATTACAGTCTGGTTAAGATTCCACGATCGTCGCAGACGCACATTAACTCTACGCCACAATATATCCTGCTTAAGAATTATTGTAAGCGGCAAGAAGTATAGTAATACGAAAAGAAAACATTTCTTCTCTTTTTATTTAATTACTAGCCATCAGAATTATAATATCCCATAGATTAATGAATTTGCCTATTCCTTTTTCACTTTGACGTGGAGCTTTATGCTGGTGCTCGTCCTTGACATATGGTATCAGTAGGTCTTCTTGTAGATGGTTGTTGGATATGACCAAAATTCATTGGGAAATGGAAAAGTTGCTTTGACTGGGAGGATTCGCATTGGCTGCAAGAATAACTAGATCTGCCGTACAGAGTAGAGCAAGGGACCGATGACACCACCTGGTGAGACTCCGAAACTTAATACACCGACGTCCAAGTAAGATTTTTGGGGGTAATAAGGAGAAAAATGTAGTAAATTTTGATAACATTATAAGTAAAAAAAAAACTCTTACCACCTCGATGAGTGAACAACTCCTGGATACGTATTTCGGCATCCTCAGCAGTATCTACGAAGGAAGCTAATGTTAGACGTCGCACTCTGGGAGATTTACACCACACAGAACACCACTTGAATAACACTGGTGGTGTAAATCTCCCAGAGTGCGATGTCTACCATTATCTTCCTTCGTAGATTCTGTTGAGGATGGCAACTTAGTTGTCGAAATAGCTATCCAGGAGTTCTTCACTCATCGAGCTGGTAAGGGTATTTTTTATTTTTACCATTTTAAGCCACCGTCCTATTATTTGTATTTTAACATTATAAGTATTTGTGTTACACTTTGTTGTACATATATTGACAAATACAATTTGTAGCAAAATTTCTCATAAAATAGTCACTAAAATTTCTGTAAAACGTTCCTAGTACTAGTAGAAAAAAATAACTCCACCCAATCGTATTTTATATTATTGGAGTAACAGAACGAAATACCATTCCTGATAGTAAATATCACAATTTGTTGTAGAAATAATTCATATCCTCGTTGAGTAAAAAGGAAGTGCATGCGGTGTAGTATTATTTAACTAAACTAAATGAATATAATAAACCATAATATCTATGTTGCTATATGTAGAAATTATTATGGACCATTTCTAATAATAGAAATTCCTAAATATGTATATAATTTCACAACAAAATTACTGAACCGGTGATCCAAACTTAATAAATAAAAAAATCTTGGTGTATCCAACAATATGTGGTATTTTAATACTATGAAGACGAAGATAAGCTCTTCCTGCTGAATACTTGAAAAAGAATCTTGATGATTCCAAATTTTGGGCACACGAAGTGTACTTCCGATAAATTTGCAAATAATCTTTAACCACAAACGATCTATATTTTTTCGTTTTTGTATCTGGCAACGTAATCAACAATTTGTCTCCCAAATCCTGAATATCTTCTAGTTTTATCTTCAACAGTTCGTCACAATATTCTCCTGCCAATCCAAATATCAATGCCACCTAAAACAATATTATGGACGTGATTTTTTTTTTTTTGGAAATCAAGCATTTAGTATTAATCTTACTTTTGTACACAAGTAATCGTTTTTAGGGGCATCTTGGAGAAAATTTTCAATGTTATTTCTATAACCCTAGATTTTTTTGGTTTATATCCGCTTGATTGGCGCTTTAAAAAGCAACAAGCTTTTGATATTTAGACACATCGATGTTGTTATTGATGTTGAAAGTAGTCTTCAACATTGAGTAAATTCTCCATAAAGAAGATTTCATTTTCTTTGAAAATTCCGGAAAATACACCAGCAAAACTTCTTCTGAATATAGCTTCACTTTTTTCTTATCACAAAAATCAAGGAAATTTCTGGATGCTTGTTGATAAACTTTGCGAGCCTTCCCCAGGCAGTAAATTCAATTCCACAATTTTTGCAGTTTCTCTAATTTCATCCGGTAAATCTTCAGCATTATTATTACTCATTGTCTAACTTCATATGAGTATCACTTTTTATTCGTTAAACACCAGAGACACCAGCCTCCCAAAAAATTCGCAGAAATTAAGGAAAAATAATAAATAAGCCTGCTTCTGTAACAACGACTCTGTAGAAGCCACCTTAATGTAATCGTGTTTCCAGATTATTTTGCTTATTTTCTCTTAAAAAAACGTTAAACTTAAATGATCGGCGAAAAAATCGTATGTTCAATTCGGCCAACAAAATTGCTGATTTATTCCCTTGGCTGGGTTCAAAGCCTCGACTGCGTCTCAGCTTTGAAACTTCCAACCGCGGCATTAAACCAGCTACTTTTTACACAATGCGCATGCCTCTGACGTCCATCTGACACTCAGCGAGTCCAGTTGGAACAAAGCTACAGACTTATAGGCAGGAACTTTTGTTTTTCAGGTTTTAGGTATTGCAATTACTACGGCAGTTTATTTTTTATTGTTTATGCCAAAAATGTAAGCTTCAATATGGAAATATTTCGTTGAAATTATACTTTATATTTAGTCTGGACCATCTGTATAATAAAATGCAGCAGAAATTTAACTATTACTAACCAATACGTACGTTTTACAGCTTAGGACTGGTACTATTAGTGCTAAAATGATTTTTACATCCACTATATTTCAAACAATCCATTCATTGTTTTACAAATTCGACGTATGTACGAACAGCATGGAGCTTTTCCGCACGTCGCGTAGTTTCAGTGAACGGAGGAGAATTCCTCGTTCAAGCTAGCGACATTCAGTCTCCTCTATATATAGAACTAGTTCGGTATCGGGTGTGTGTGTGCGCGCGTGTTTACATTACGAGCTGATGTCATACGTGACACGTAGAGCGTATGTTAATTTTGTGTGTTGTGTGCGGAATGAAATTCAAACAACAAAAACCACGACGCGCAGGCGTGTTGCCGCGTGCATACCTGGCGATTCAAGGTCCAGGTCAGAAACGCCTCCTCCATCTTGCCACCATTATATAATTACCGAACGTATTATGTGTAGTAGTCGTAGTAGTATAGTAGTATTTAAACGACGTATGCATGCGTGTATTTGCCGAGCGTCAAAATCTATTGCGATGTTCGCGAGGTCGAGCGTAGTAGGTACGTGTTTTTATAGTAGAGATACCATACATTAGCGTTTTCGGTGCGGGAGATGCGTAAACAGATGAGCGAAGCGGATATTTTTTCTCTGGAAACATTCTAAGAAAAGAAATCGACTAAAATTTTATGGTATTCGGCTCAAAGAAGTGGAAAATTTTGAGAACGATTCCGTTTAGTAAAGGGGGTGGTTACTTTATTTATTGTGTCACGTACCCTTAAAGTTAGTAATAGAATTGAACATCTTGTCTATTTTACCGTATTTATATATAGAGCAGTAATTGCTATTTTTCTTTACTGTGCTGTATTTTTTTTGTAGTGCGAAATGCCTAAAGTCGCCGAAAACACTGCATCCTCTTGTCGTATTATATACTAGCCATTCCCAAATACTTGTACCCTGTGCAGATCCTTCACCGGTCGGTCGAATTTCTGTTCTGGTTTCATCTTTGGCTACCCAAAGATTGCATCTAAAGCATGACATTCGCGCACAGATGCAATACACAGTCTCTATGAATCCTTAACACAGTCTGCAGGTTAGGTTTTCAGCATCAACCCTTGTAGGCGCACAATATTCCTTTACGAGACCTACTATACGAAGATGATTCTTATTACAGTATTTTTTTAATCTAATTGAGATGCACGTTTCAGTTTTAGATGGTACCAAAACGAAGTTGTTGATTGGATTTGATTTGATCGAATCCTCAATGCAGAGAAAGGTCTCTCACATCCCTTAACATTGCGGCCTTAAGGCCTATAGTATTAGGGTAGAGTGGGGAAATGGCGACCACGTAAGGGACATTGGTTGTAAAAATAAATTATAAACAAAATTTGCAAATCTTTATGTATTACATTCATAAAAGGATAGGGGCTATGTAGATTGGTTATGCCTTAAGTAGAAAACCAAACACTTTTTTGTTTTTATTTAAAAGAAAAGCATTTGGGATCAAGCATTTGGTTGCGATTGCCCAACCAACGGGGTAATAACGACCACGGGGTAATCACAACCAGATAATTTATTATATCAAAGAAAAAAGATTATAAAATATATCGTAAGAACTTCATTTATTGGTTTAGGCGACGACTTTTGAGTTTTTCCTTTTTATAACAAAAGTCACAAATATAATTTTCAGCCGTCTCGAATCCTGAACATTCCTGATGGACCCACCGTCCACACACGGTGCATCTGAACCATACCTAACCTTTTCCATATGCTTGACAAACAATGCATAGGCTTTTATTAGAATTATTGTCACTTAAGTTGTCATCACTATCGTCATCGCAGAGAGTGTTTATGTTTTCATTTTCAGATGACGAAATGTTCGAGTCGGAATCTTCCTGTTCTACTTTCCGTTTTGATAGTTTTGCTTTTCGAACTAGGACTTTTGTACACGCTGAATATATTACTGGGACTAAAATTGTATTTGCTCATAAGACCTTGAATATTTTGTAAAACCAATACAATTTTGTCCTTATTAAATGCCGTTATTCGATTTATACTGGTGATTTCGGGCTTTCGAGAAGAAATTGTTGGATTTCTCCGCAAAAAATCGTAATACCAATCTTTCCCAGCCAGTTGTGTATTTTTATTGAAATTGTTCTTGATATTATTTTGATCTGCATATTCATAGACCACTCTTCGAAGTTCTTTTGATGTTAACCCTTAGAACATTTTGAATAATAATTTAATGTGATCTGCAATAGCAGCTTCCTGCTGCGGGAAAAAGATTGATCTGCGTCCCATTCTTGGACCATCATTTATGCCTCACATTTTTTAAATTCTTGTTTGTAGAGATCCATAAGGAATTCCGAATTGTCGTGTAGCAATTTTTCCACCATTATCAATGAATTCTGAAGCATGCCTTAGGTCGTCTTGGGTCCAATTTGTCTTGTTAGTTCGTCTCTTGTAATTTCTGGGCATCTCGATTAATGTCTAGACATTTGAGGAAAAAAATTAATTACCTATTGAAATTCTATATGGGGGAATCGCGACCACTGGTCGCCATTTCCCGTCGAATTTGGTCGTGATTACCCGAAGTGTTGATATGTTTCAAAATCTAGGTTAGATTTTTTAAGGTGAAACTTTCGAGGATTCTGATGTGCGCCCCTTGAATCTGACTGTAAGCACATTCTTCATCAAAGTTCGGCACATTCCGATACTTACTATTTTTGTACTTACCTCTTATTTCACTAGTTGATAGCATTACATTCACTGAGGCTTGAACAGGAAACTGTCATTTTACGAAAAATGGCGAGGAAATTTGTTATGTAGGATATCAAAACTAGGTTACCTACCTTAGCACTAGATGGTGCCACTGATACAATTTATATATTTATTTCCATTTTATAAAATTTTTGATGGTGGCCATTACCCGCTGGTCGTTATTCCACCACTCTACCCTACTCTGCATTCGGTTGCTTCCAGATTACCCGATCTGTCGCCGAAAACACTTCAGCCTCTTATAGATTCTGTATAATATACCAGCCATTCCCGAATACTTGTACCCTGTACCAATCTGCGCAGGTGCTTCACCGATTGGTCGAATTAATTTTCTGGGTTCAGCTTTGGCTTCCCTAAGACTGCGTTGTTGGATCTAAAGCATGACATTCGCACACAGATGCAGTCTCTATGAATCCTTAACTCAGTCTGCAAGTTAGATCCCCGGCATCAACGATAATATTATTTCATAATCATAATATTATTTGAATATGCTCTGAACAATAATTGTCGAATTATAGGTTAAAAGTATCCATCTTCAATCCTACTGCATGTTGATTACTAGCTTAATCGTTTTTCCAATGATATAATGGACGTTCAATTGACAAAGACCATATTATGGGCTAAGACATATAAATAGGGCAATTGCACATTATGGAAAGTTCACTTTAGTTCAACAAACTGAAGAACAAAATGTGCTAGTGCGTGTTAAACAGGTCGTATATAAAAATAAGAAACTAGGTTCTGTTTTTATTTTAATTTCGAAAAGGTCTATGAGATTTCACATATTTCTTTATTAACCACATATTAAATAATCCATTATGAGCGAAGAGTTACACAAATTAGTAGCTCAAAGAGGCAGGCTAAAGGCGAAATTGAAGAGATTCAAATAATTTTTAGACGAATATCAGCCAACACGGTAGAATTGATTCAAATGATTCAAGGCATCATTAAATAATTTGAGACAATTCAATCGGAATTAGACATTATAGACACTAGTTATACGGAACCAGATTCAGAAAAAGAATCAAGCAAATTCGAAAACACATATTTTCAGTTAATTTCCATAGCCGAAACTAAAGACATTGAATGCGAAAACATTAAGGCGAGTAATTCACCAAGAGTTACTAGCAATACCAACAACCACACGAATGTTAAGTTACCCGATTTAAACTTACCACTCTTTAACGGAGATTATGATAAATGGATCAATTTTTTCACTGCATTGATTGAAAATAACTTAAATTCGTTTAAAATTCACAAATTCTAGTATTTGCAAGCGCCGTTAACGGGCGATGCAGCACGTGTAATAGATAATTTAGAAATTACGGAGTCGAATTATGACGTAGCGTCGTCCTTGTTAAGCGAACGTTAGGACAATAAAAAGATGATAATTCATACTCACATAGAAAGTATTTTTGCATTAAATAATGTATCCCGTGAATCACATACTCCCTTAAAACAGCTTGTCGATGGATTTTTATTACGTTGAAGAGCCAAGCAAATACAGAAAGCCGGTCAAGTAGTATTCTTATTTTTCTGTTATCGTCAAAATCAGATCATTTCACGAGAAAGGAATGGGAAGGTTTCACGAAAAACGACATATCTCCTGATATTACAAAATTTACTAATTTTCTGCGGGATAAATGTAACTTATTAAGAACTTTAGAAAATAAAAGCCATCAACAAGTGTCCAACAATAAATATGAAAGGAAGCTTACAACTCATGTAGCCACAACTAGTAATAATTGCAGTTTCGCTATTTGCTTGCAAAAAAACTCCATGATTTATCCACTAAAACTCGATACGAACAAGTGAAAAAATTTAATTCATGTGTTAATTGTCTTAGGCCGGGTCATCTCAGCGCGGTTTGCAGATGTAGCGGTTGTAAAATCTGTAGCAAGAAACACAATACACTTGTGCATTTTGAACAGATTACACACACACGTAATATACAAAACAATGATTCGTCTCACAACAACAAGGTAAATCATTACGAACCACATCACATTCAAATTAATACAGTCAATCAAAGCGCCCAAGTACATCAAATACAAATTTACCTAGCACGTCACTGAATCACTTTAGTCAATTCAATGATTATATTTTGTTGTCCACAGCTGATGTTTATATTTTGGATTCAAAAAACATTCCTATTAAGTGTAGGGCACTACTTGATAACGGAATCCAATCTAATTTTATAACCAAACATCGGTTTGATGCATTAAATTTGCAGTCTACTGATATTAACATGCCAATAGGCGGAATTACTTTAGCCGCAACCACCATTTGGGTCCCTAATTTTTTTTTTTTTGAAGATGAGTTAAAAAGAAACAACTTTTCATAGTAAAATAATCGTGGGAAAGCTACAGGAGAGTCGCAATTCAATAAAATATGTATAGTTTTTAACTAGAAACTCTTCTAATACAATATGTAAACTCAAACAACAAACAAAAAATCAGTAGAGAAACACGGATTACAGGTACAGGTTATATTATTTTGGCTATAAGCAATATGGCGCGATAATTTGGAATTTTAAGTGGAGACAATTCTGTTTGGACCCCAAAATCAGAACTATTTTAGAACTTGAATTTGAACTGTCATGCGCAGTATACGGATAATTTCAAATTCGAGAACGATTCTCCTAACAAACCTATAATGTTCTAAAGGGCTAATCGATTATATTATCACCACTAAGATTATAATCTACCTTCCTACTACTGTATGGGTACTTATTGCAAATTTTCAAAAATTATCACACAAAATGTAGTCGTTAAAAACTAGTCTAGTTTTTCTTTTCTTTGGGAGATATTTGCAATTTATCTTAAAATTCGCAATAAGGTTTTCCGTTTGGAAAAAGTTCCTCGCGGAGGAAGCGTCTTCTCTCCGCCACTCTAAAGCCTTACCGAAACTAATTACCGAACGTAATCTTTAGCCCGGAAAGTTCTAATTAGTCTTCAGTGTATACATCCATCACACGTTGATCCCCCGTACAACCGTGAAATATGCAGAAAATCGTATGTAGTCAGGGCGGCGTAATAAAAAATTAAAAGCAGTTTCATCGCGTATTATCCCCGGACTATCAACGCTCAGAGTCTCTCCCGCTCTTCAAGTAGATGAAATATTCAACGAACTAAGCGTTTCCGATGTTTACGAGATTATAATTTCACAAAGCAATCGAATTAGGACGTGGAGGATTTTTCAACTGCCGCACAGGCATTACCTCTTTACGGTACAGATAATGAAGCTTTTACTCCCTCTCTCTCTCTCCTCTCTCTAGCCGCGTATTAGTAATCCAGTAGGTGCTGCTGTGTTCAAAGAGTCCTTCAATGGGATTTCATGGGAAATTATTAATGTGCATGATACCAGTTCCCGTTTCTTTTTTTCTCCTCCTAGTTATTTTTTTCTATATAATTTAATCCCCTGTATGGAATGGCAATCGAGCTTACTTTAAACTCGAATAATATACACCTCGTGTGTATTCCCGCGATTAAGTTTGTTCCACTATTCCGCTAATAATGAAAATTGATCGCCATCAATGGTGCTTTTAGTGGACATCCAGCGAACGGTTGGTTCTGTTTTGTTCGGTATTATGAATTCTGTTAATACCGTTTCTTTGTACAATTTTAATATCAATAATGGAAACTGTTGCGGCAAATCCGATCGGTTGAGGGAGTTCCGTTTTCCGGTCTATATCCCACCACTTTGAATTTGAACGTGGATTATAGAAAAATGAAGTGTTATACCGTAAAAGCGATGCCCTTTCAAAGAGATATTACTTTACCACAGGAAAACGCCATACCATCCATGAATGTCCACATAAACAAATAAAGGCTGTCTCGTTTGGAACTATATAGGGTTAAACGCAAGCTAGCTCACGGGGCCTCGATACATTGGAGTGACGTCATGGTGTCCCGATCGATGCCATGGGAATATAATGCATCCACATTTAAACGTACAGCAGGAGAAAGAATTATCCGGCCAGTGCGAGCTAGAAGAAAGATACACACACACACACACCCCGCTAGAGCGGGCGGCTGCCGCTAGAGAGGAATGTATGGCACATTTGCTTTAACTAATAAAAAATAACATTTGGATTTCTATATGGGCTCTCTGGGAAATCTGAATATTCCAGATAAGAAGTATAAAAATAAATAAAAACTTCAAAGGAATAACATATTTAAGAATGCCAAAAACAATTAACCGTAAAAATGCCATTATCGGCGCATGGTTTATTGCTGGAATCACCATACTAGCAAAAG
>JARFOC010008541.1:0-10977 GCA_031763485.1 Osmoderma eremita | reverse complement strand
ACTTAGTTGCCGAAATACGTATCCAGGAGTTCTTCACTCATCGAGGTGGTAAGGGTATTTTTTATTTTTTACAATTTTAAGCCACCGTATCCTATTTTGTATTTTATATTCAGTATCATTGATTAATTAATTTTCCCCATTTGACATATCTGAATAGGTAATCTCTATTCTTTTACGTATCTATTTTTTGTGTAATTTAAAATAGCTAATAGAATTTAGTTTAATCAAATTTTGTTGGTTTACGTGAACAAATTAATCTTGTTCCTCAGGGCGTCCGATCGAGGTACGGCTCATGGCGGGGGTAAGCTATTAATATCATCCTTAATAGTATAAAGATTGGGGACGTGACACGATTCGATCATTTTCTTCATCTTTTAAAATTATTAAAGAGGTCACGGCATTTATTGTGATGTAGGAACATTTAAAAACTCTCCGAGCACACGATTTGCTGACGGTTCGTGATGACGTATATTAATCGGACAGATTGGAGTTCTTGAGAACCGAAATATGTTTTCTGATTGGTTCACGTCATCACAAACCGTGAGCAAACCGTGTGCTGGAACAGAGCTAAAGTCAATCATGTTCGCCCAAAATCAGTAATAGCAAAAACATTCAAATAGGAACACATTTTTAATTGAATGATTGAATTACAAAAGATTAAAGAAAAAACGAAAAAATAATTAAGGTGGTGGCCAGTATATATACTGATTAAATTTCGAAGGTTAAATTTAGTGGGAATTATAGCCAGCGCGATCAAAGCATAGCTTCGTTTGGCTCGAGCTTTCGAAACCTTTTTCGACGTGATCTTGTTTTACTAAAGTGAAGGATAAAACTGACACAATGTACATGTCACACGTAGTCTACAAAATACCTTGCCATCTTGTGAGAAGGTTTACGTGGGAACTACCAAACAATGGCTACGTAATCATTTATCCCAACACAAACGGGACTGTAATGTTTACAGTTCCAATACTGCCTTGGCAGACCATCACACGCACACTGGACATAGTTTCTCCTTTAACGATGTCAGCATTTCAGATATTGAATCTTGTTATCATAATAATGTTCCTCGAAATGTAAAATATAAAGACTACGAAGGACTGCCTTAATTTTAGAACGGACATGGAGGGTCTTAGTGAGATCTATAGTTACCTATTAACTATTAATAACCCCCCTCCCCCATTATAGGTGGGATAACTACAAGGACATCACCTCAATAGTAGTTGTGGTGGGTGTCATACTAAGGACCTCCCACACATATATATGCCTTCACTTTTGACACAGTCACAATTCTTATAATTTTTATAATTTTTGACATTTAACATTAACATTATGACATTGCATTATCTTCAAACACATTAACTATATTGTCTATATAGAGATGAGGTCGTTACCATTCATATAACATTACTAACCGCCAACATATCTCCTCAAGATGTGTTAGTGCACTGATCTTTTTGAAGTTGGCACTGATGACGTGATAACATGTGATTACCGCGTCGTGACGTATAAACATGGCGAATTCTGCCTGACTGTCAACGTTGCTAATTTTATCCAGGGCAAAATGATTAGAATTACAAAAAAGAGTCGCTTTTAGTCTGTATAATGTGTCAATGTGTTTTCTATTTTAATAATTTTAACATATTATTGTGAATATTCTCCATAACTATTATGATTTCAGATACAATTTTATCACACAACATGTAAGTAATAATATTCATTATCTATTGTTTTACCGTCAATCAATTGTCTTTTCAGTTTGTTACTCTTGAAAAGGGATTAAAATGCAACTGAAAGCTCGAGCCAAACGATAAAGCTGTGTTTTGATTGCGCTAGCTATAATTCCCACTAGATTTAACCTTCGAAATTTAACTAAATAATATTTTATTGGTAGTCTGAATGAGTGACGTAGTGATTAATGATTGGTTTCTTTGTAATTAGCTCAAATGCGAAATGTGTTCCTGTATGCCAAAGAAAAGCGACGTTTTGTAATTTCTGTTTCCGGAAATCTAAAGCAGAAACTCACTTCAACTCACTCAACTTGACCAGTGAATGTTATGTGTGCACATAAAGTTGATTGGCGCAGCTATTTGCAGTGAAGTATACCTACACGTCTATAAATTATTAAAACTGTATGGCTGAAGACCACAAATTGTTAAGGTGATCGCTCATTTTCTTAAAACAATTAATCAATTATTTAATTAATTAATTTTTAGTTAATAACAGTAGCGGTAAACATATCAAATAATAAACAAAATCGTTTTTACTTTTTGATTACTTATCTACAAATTATACATACCGTAGTGGAGAAGAATCCACCTCTAGGATTCATTTGACTCTGCAACCACCTAACGATTGAGCTTCCGATACCAAGATTAGTCACAGGATCTTGTTTAAGCAATGACATAAGAACATAGCCTGACACTACCACGTTTGTAGATTTAGAATTTTCGGATTGCGTCCACCATGTCATATCATCTTTATTGTCGGCTACTTCAGTTAGTTTATCTAATCGATTTTTCGCTTCCTGCTCCGCGTTCATAAGTCCCAAGGCGTACGAGCTAATAGCCATCGTGTATTTATCATAAGTTTTGTCCGTCATAATACATATCTTAGCCTTAGATAAGATTTCTGCATCAATACTTGTATTGGTTTCCAGAAAACTAATTAGTACGTATGACGTTAATGCTGTCGTTTGATTTATGGAGCTTGCTAATCCCTATAAAAATGGAATACGTATATTTGCATCGTTCTTCACCAATTTACAAAATGCAGCATAATCAAATACCATTTCTTGGAAGACATGGTGCATTGGATCAAAACAACCATTTTCTAATTGGTGAGAAACTATCCATCTTATGGCTTTGTATATTACGTCATCATCGATGAATATGTATTTTTTCATTTGACTGAACGTACGTATAACAAATGACGTTAAGAACATAGAACCGTTTCGTTCATGTGGACCAAATGCTGAAAATGAGCCATCGCTGTGGACGTAATTTAACATGCGCTGGTATCCGGTTTCTAAATTTTTGAAAATCTTGTCTTTAATTTGATCAGTTAGAGCATTATTTGCTTCCAGATACTTTAGCACGTAAAGATTTGGAGTTAAAGTAGCCATAGTTTGTTCTCCGCAACCAGTGGGTACCACGAGAATGCTTTCCAAGTTCTAAAATTTTGTGTATATGTGCATTTACATACCATGTTCATAAAATTTTCATATATACTTACCTGGAACATCGGCCCCAGTATATCGGAATTGATACTTACACGCCCATCTACTGTATCTGTTACAACATTTTCTGGTAAGTCTATAGACCACTCGATATTATCTACTGATAGTGTATCTGTAAGAGTTAAGGTTTAGTAAATTTAGTCAATAAGTAAAATACAAAAACACCGTTAGCACACAATAAGGCACTCTTGATCAAACTACTTGGGTAGCCCTCTGCTTCAACTAGCAACGATTTTTGCACTACATCTCTGAAAGTAATTGCAATATGAATATATATAGTTATTTATTATTATTTATTATTTATATATGAACATATATAGTTCACCTTCGCCGAATTAGCGAATCTGCAGCACAGTCTTTGGCATACGCTGGATCTACTTTCGCTGCTATAGTTATATTAACATATCCAATTTTTGTGGCTTTTATACGGAAATAGTGTGTATAACTATCTTCAGCTTCCAAACACATAGTAAAGCTGCTTTTATCTTCTCCATCCAGTAAAATTATATCGTCAGACCGTTCTAAGGTTACACGTATCTAAAATAGTCAGTATATAAAAAAATGCATTACTACTATAGGTACATATACATGACTGATACCGAGAAAGAACTAAATAGGGGAGAGCAATATGTAATTTTCGTTTGTTACAAAAATAACTAACCGGTAAACTATGTTTGAGATAATTGAAAACTGGAATCGGGAGGTGAAGTATCTCTTTGTTTCGTTTAATAGAATATGGTAGAAGAATATCAATGAAAAATGGTTTGAACCCCTTTATATTAATTTCATCACTTATTCCAAAACCACTTTCTGATGACATGCAGACTACATTTCCTTCCCAATCTGTAATACTATCAGGTAATTTACGTTGCAGACTGACTTCTCCCTGTCTATTAAGGCAACACATTAATCAGATATATTACATGTAATGGTATTGAGCTACGTACACTGCTACTAAGTCCCATAGCCACGTTTCTGGGAAAAACGATCTTGTTGCTGATCCACGATTATCTACGTTATCACTGCCCGTTGTCGGTATGGCTGTCTCTGGGCCAGCTATCTCCTGTCTTATGTCTATGACTACGATTATTTTATTAGTATTTATGGTAACTCAGTGATACAGTTTGGCAACAAAAAAATATGCATATGTATTGGTTTTGGAAAGCAATGAAGCCAATACAATTCCCTACTGATGCTGGTAACTTTATATGTAATAGATATTTAGAGGCATGTTAAAAGATGCTGGTAAACATTTTGCCCAATGTTGCATTTCTGTAATTTAACTAGCTATCTGAAGAATTAATGAAACTCCATAATAGATGTAAAAATAGTGTAGAACCGTTCCTATTAAATTACCTATTTCAGGAGTAGTAATAAAACTTGTATGATAAATATCATCATATATTTAGTGAACATCGGTCCATTAGTAATAATTTATACTTGCTATATCGATAAACATTGAAATGATGAATAATGTGGGTGCATGCAACATTTTATATTGAATATCTAGCGGACCGAAAAGTATCATAAGGAACCACTGATATTAAGTTATCTACTAGGACCGTCATGCCATCTTAGCATGTACAAGGTGACGCATTAGTGTGACAAAGCTCGATATATCCGTTAACATATAAGATAAAAAAAATATATACCCTTACCACCTCGATGTAGTACTACTCAGTAGTGTTATTCAAGTGGTGTTCTGTGTGGTGCAAATCTTCCAGAGTGCGACGTCTAACATTATCTTCCTTCGTAGATTCTGCTGAGGATGGCAACTTAGTTGCCGAAATACGTATCCAGGAGTTCTTTACTCATCGAGGTGGTAAGGGTATATTTTTTTTACTATTTTGAGCCACCGTATCTTATTTTGTATTTTATATCATATAAGATATCAAAAAAAAATATTTACGAAAATTGTAGACAGTCTTAAACTTAAATTTTAAAATTATATACAGGATGTTCCATATTACCAGGATGAACCAACCATACGTTCTCTTAAATGGAACACCCTACATTATTTCAGATCTAGATTAAGCTCATGCCTCACACCCCCAATATACAATTTTATTGCATTATACAGCGTGTTTCGTTAGTTATGGTATGCAAATCATCGTTCGAGGTCCTGTATACTGCAAACGAAATGTTTCCTTTACAAGCTTAAATATTTTATATTGGGCCACTTTTATAGCAAAGTGACATTTTTTTCAAAATTGTCAAAACTGAATACAGGGCGAGTCAAAAATCAAGTAAATTCATTTATCAATCATTTTAAATGGATCACCCTATATTTTATATCATAAAAGGAAAGAGTTAGTTACTTTCATTTTTATTAAGCACTCTTTATACCTAAAGTCATTAATTTCTAAGATATTATAAAGTATTTGTAAAAAGTGAGATTTCTTGAAATTATTTTAATATAACACTAATGATTTTATTAATTAACCTAACTGTTTACAATGTAGTTCTATAATAAATGTTCAAAATATCCACCAATACAACATTGCAGCCGTTCTTCAAGCGATTGTCTTACATTTCTTCACATTTCTTAATTAATGCTCGAGAATGCTTCTCTTATTCTGTTTTTCATATCACCTCGTGTAGTTGGCGGTGTTTGCTATACAAAGTTTTTCCTTACATATTACTACATGAAGAAGTCAATTTTAGTGAACTCCGGTGATTGAGCTAGTCACTCAATTGATTCCTCTCTCCTTGTCCATCTTTCAAGGAAATGGTCGTGTATTAGCCTAGTGTGAAGCAACGAAGCTTCATCGTGCAGATACCACATCCTTTGACGAACGTTTAGGGGAACATTTTCCAATAACAACGGCAAATGATTTTCTAAAAAGTCTAAATAAACTTGACCATCCACTCGTCCTACCAAAAAGTGTGGTCCAATTACATAATCTCCTAAGGAAGACTTAAGACTGTCTTACTGTCATTTTTCCACGATTAATTCGTTATATTAAAATAACTTCAAAAAATCTCACTTGCATAAAAAAAAAAAACTTTAAGATATCTTAGAAATTAATGCCTTTAGATAGAGAGAGTGCTTATTAAAAATCCATAAACTATTCCTTCTTTGTATGATATAAAATACAGGCTCATCAATTTAAAATAACTGAGAAATGAATACATTTGAGTTTTGACTCGCCTTGTATTCAGTTTTGACAATTTTGAAAAACATGTCACTACGTTATAAAAGTGGACCAATATCCAAAGTCTATGTTTGTAAAAGAAAAATTGCAGCCTGTGTTGTTTGCAGAATACAGCCCGTGAACCTACAGCGATTTGCATACAAAATTGAGTTCTGAAACAGCCTGTATAATTCAATGAAATTGTTTATTGGCGGTGTGAGGTATGAGCTTAACCTAAATCAGGAAGAATATACAGGGCGTTCCATTTAAGAAAACGTCTTTTTGGTTCACCCTGTGCTATGAAACACGCTGTATATATGAAAATAATTTTAAAATGTTAAGTTTAAGACTGGCTACAATTTTCGTAAATAACTTTTTCTGATATCTTCTATGATAACGGATATATCGAGCGTTGCCACACTAATGCGTCACCCAATGTAGAAAATCTGCAACATGCATCTAAATAGTAACTTTTTGGAAATAGTTTTTTAAGGAAATTATTGAAATTCGTCCATATTTACTCAGTGAAAGCTTGTACTGTTAGTAAATCAACTTAATAATCGCTATAACTACGAAACTTTTAAACACACTGTTCGGATTACTCCTCCCGCACAAGTATTAATTAATTCGGGACGACACGTGTTTCGGGAATGCGTGGATTCCCATCATCAAGTCCGGCACCGAATGGCTTTCGAAGATCGCTTAAACTAGACACACGCACTACCTTTCCCTCTCCCTTCACTACCTCCTACCCAAAAAACACACGCAACATTTTTTCCTGACTCCCTTTGCCCTGACTCAAGGCAAAGTGGAAAAACGTTCGGATTTTTCCTCCCGCACAAGTATTAATTAATTCGGGACGATACGTGTTTCGGGAATACGTGGATTCCCATCATCAAGGGAAAAATGTTGCGTGTGTTTTTTGGGTAGCAGGTAGTGAAGGAAGAGGGGAAGGTAGTGCGTGTGTGTAGTTTAAGCGATCTTCGAAAGCCATTCGGTGCCGGGCTTGATAATGGGAATCCACGTATTCCCGGAACACGTGTCGTCCCGAATTAATTAATACTTGTCCAGGAGGAGTAATCCGAACAGTGTGTTTATTGTGCTGCCCCACAGTCCTTGCTATCTTTATCGTTCTTTGTTTATTGTTATTAAAAAGAAGGGAAATTAGAAAAATGCGTTTACAGTAACCGCCATAAATGTGGGAAAAACTAGTGAAAAATCAAAGTGAGCTTATATTATTTATAAAAGAATAAGCTATATGCACAACAAAGAAAGGTGTACAAACAGTGTGTGTGTGTGCACTAGAGATGTGCCGTTCCGGCCGGAGTCGGTACAAAAGAACGAATCCGAACATGGAACTAAAAGGAATGACTCCGCAGTTTGCACCGATATCGGGTTGACAGTGTCCGGACACGAACGTGTACCGTATAAATCTACACTCATACGTTATACGCTATACGGCATTTACAACATGTGTCGGTCCGATTGGAGTCGGTATAAAGGAATTAAACCGCACTTGAAGTTCACGGTCCCTGGTAGCTGCGTAATATTGACACAAAGAGCCGATATCGTTCTTTGCTTTCTAAGCTTGTTTATATTATTGACTGTAGACTGGCGCGTTTGTAAACTAACAATATGATTTATACTGCGAATATGTATTTATATTAGTAAGTGGATATATGTAGGTGTTTTCCTGCAAATTAGAACACCACTTATTGTTTAATTATTACGACGATACTCTTTTGATTTATTTTAACGTTTTCTTTTTTGTATAGCTCACTGCTAGCTTCTGCTGCTCTTACCACATTCACTCATATTTAATATTTTTTTTTTATTTATCAGTTTATGGTTTTGTTTAATTGGATTTGTTTAGTTTAATTAACCTTATATTTGATTTTTATTTTTTCTTTAACACAGAATATTTAGGTTTAGTTTTAAATAATTATTCATTGGCGCTCTCCGGCGGAGTCGTTCCTTTTATAAGACGTGCCGAGAATGAACGACTCCCCAAAAGGAGACTAGAAATGGGCAATGTATGCCTATTTCTAGTCTGCGCTGTCGTCTCTTTGGAGATTCACCGGGACAGCAGGTGGGAAAGTTGAAAGACACTTTACTTGAAGCCTGTCGGCTCTCGATAAAGAAGAAAATGAGGCTGCCCAGAAGCGTTACCTGGTGGAACGAAAATCTAGGAAGGGTTTTCAGGCTGCGCGGAGATTTCAACTACAGGATGATGAGATATTAGCGGCTAAAGTACGTATGAAGAGACTGGCCCCTTTATATAAGTGCGCAATTGCAAAGAGGAAAATGGATATGTGGAAGACCTATATCGTATCTGAGGGGAACAAAGACCCGTGGAAGTCGGTCAATAATCTGCTATCCGATAAGATACGAACGGATGACATCTATAACTCAGTGCTTGCAAGTAGCCAGGAGACACTATCCTGGCGGGATACGGTGAGTGCGATACTGGATCGTCTCCTCCCGGTGAGGGACTGTGTTTAACAGCAGAACAGCGACAACTAATGGAGGAGAATGAACTCTATCGGACTGACAGAAAAGATCCCCCATTCACGATGGAGGAAATCGATCTGGCAGTTAAGTTAGTTAAAAACAGAAAGGCTCCGGGGATTGATCTGATCGAACCGGAAGTCGTGAAAAGGTTATGGGGTTTGAAACCCACGGTCGTATTGCATATATTGAATAATTGCGTTGACACGGGTGCCTTTCCTGACGCCTGGAAGCCTGGGGAGATCAGATTGTTAACCAAGTCTGGAACGAAGCCTGCGAATGATCCAAAACCATATCGGCCAATAACTTTGCTGCCGGTCATGGGGAAGTTATTCGAACGTTTGCTAATGAAGCGAGTGACTGCACAGTACGAGGAGTGTCATTTGTCTGCTGAGAATCAATTTGGTTTCAAGCAGCGGAGGTCCACAGTCGATGCTGTTGTCTGGTTGCAACGCCTACCCGCAGAAGCCAAAGAGAAGTACGTACTGGGTATTTTCATCGATATTGCTGGTGTTTTTGACAACTTATGGTGGCCCAGTATCTTTAGGAGGTTAAGACAATGTAACCTGTCCCAAAATCTGTACGATGTGCTCAGACGTTATTTCGAGAATAGGATAGTAAGATCGAAATATGATGTGGTAACCAATGTCATATCTAAGGGATGCCCACAAGGGTCCGTCCTAGGACCTGGGCTTTGGAACATAGTGTTTGATGAAATTGTAGGGAAAGGAATTGAAGGTTGTGCGCAGATCGCGTATGCTGATGATCTAGCTCTATTGGTCATGGGAGACATGGGAAGGAATGGACAGAAAGCAATAGGATGGCTATTTCAATAGAGAAAACCAGCATGACCATGTTGAAGGGCAAATTGAGTGCAACTAGACACCCTACAATTAGATTAGACGGGAAGCCAATCATGTACTGTCCCTTGATTAAATGCTTTGGGATAGTGCTAGATGACAAAAATAGTTTTATACCGAACGTAGAATATGTCAGAGATAAGGTGAAAAGTATCTTCGCGAAACTCGCGAGTGTGACGCGGAGGGACTGGGACTTAAGACCGGTTGCATTGAGCCTTCTTTACGAGGGGGCTTTTGTGGCCATTGCGACGTATGGAGCGCCGGTGCGGGCGGGTAAAATGCACACGCCGGCGGTCTGTAGGAGACTCGTTAGTGCCCAGAGATTTATGTTGCTCGGTATGACGCAGGCCTGCAGGACGGTCTCAAACGACGCGCTGCAGGTTCTGGCGGATAAGCCAGCTATAGGCCTGGAGGTTGCCGAGAGGTGCCTCTTGTACTGGTCGAAACGAGGCGAAGCAAAGACGCTGCTTGGCATGACCAACCGACCGATTACTGGCGATGGAAGCATCGCCAGGCAGATAAGAGATGAGCGCAGAAGGCTTAGAGATACTAAGCTGCTTAGTTGGCAGGACAGATGGACTACCAGCGAGAAAGGCACGATAACTTTTGAATTTATCCCGAAGATCAGTGGTCTGCGACATCGGATGTCTGCCTGGTTTCGACGATCTTGAGGCTAACCTTTGTTCTGACAAGACATGGATCCCTGAATAGCAAATTATATCAGCTCGGACTAGCTGAGATTGGATCGTGCGTCTGTGGAGAAACAGAAGATGCTATGCATGTCCTGAAATATTGTGGCTTGTACGATGACTTGAGAGTGACGTTTTTAGCGAAGGTCAATCTTGAGTCCATCCAAGATGTGGATTGGACAACAATCACGGAAAACAAGAATCTCTACGATGCGATGAGTGACTATGTGGAACAAGTGTTTGGCAGGAGATCTGCGGATCTGGAATAATTTTATGGCATTGGGTGCACCAGTTACAGGCACCTCGTGGTAAGTTATTTTGCATGTTGCAAGCAGCATGTAGTATTTTAGAATTAGGTATTGTAAATATATTTTCGCGTTATTTATTGATTTATTGATTTCGTGTCGCTGCGTAATGTGATAGTCAAACTGTGATATTAGTTAAGCTTGCATGTTAATTGTAAAAAATAATAAAAAATACCCTTACCACCTCGATGAGTGAAGAACTCCTGGATACGTATTTCGGCAACCAAGTTGCCATCCTCAGCA
>JARFOC010008530.1:0-10978 GCA_031763485.1 Osmoderma eremita | reverse complement strand
TACAAAGTAACAAATTGTGGTAGAAACTACGTTTCGGAAACTTTAAATTTGGTAATTAAAGTAATTTATACAAAAAAAGTAATATTCATAGTCGCGATTGCGTCTAAGCTACTTCAAATACGTACCAGTCTCGGTTTCAGTTACTTTGGTGCTTGTTGGGATTGTAGCGCTGAAGTATTAGGAGTTGGTAACGGACATACATATGCATGAATATTAAAATCTCTTAGACAAATAACTGTTACGATCGTCACGTGTGATGAATGGAAAAATTGTGTTTATGTTTCTGTTATTTTCGCACAACGCACAAAATAATTGGAAGTGATCGCATTACGTATGCGACACTGACCTACAAACAATGCGCCGGTTGGATTGCTTTGAAACTAAACGCGTACTCATTAATATTTAGTAAGCAGGCATGCAAATTTATTTAGATATTCTTACCATCGACCTTGACTTCAACACAAACATAAGTCAATCTATTATTTGAGTATTTCGATGAAAAGCAGCTGAGAGGGCCCTTGCGTTATTACTATTCATGACGTCGTAGCTTTTATCCAGTTATCAGTACTACCACCAACATTATAGACAATAACGAATAATATGTTAATGATCATATAAATTAGGTGAGAATTGAATAGGTGTTTTGAATTCGGATTAATAACTGGCTCCAATCATCATATCAGGAGAAATAAACTACAAAAACAAATACAAAATTAAGGTATTTTTGTTCGCAATGCTATTGCGTTTGTTTGTTCTGTGATCTGCATGTTCCCAAAATTTCATAATTTTTTGGGGATCCTCCTTTGCAAGTTTCCTTCCTCGGTAGAATACCTAGAGGCATCTACGCGTTGAAGTGGTAATACCATATTGATTTAAACTAGAAACCACTCTCTCCTATTATTTCATAATAAATTAATATTAATATAAAATATAGATAGAAGCCCGAACTTTCTGAAATGATTCAGCAGCATAATTTATGAAATTTTAATTATAGTCCACGTAACTTAATTTACAAAATACAACCGCATATAACGGATATGGTTCTACTATATAGGCCAATACGTAATTAACAAGGTTTATTTCTCTTACAGAACAACTGACATTAAAAATGTAATTAATTCTATTTTTTTATATAGTTACCTGCCTCTATATGTATATCATTTATGTAAATACTAATGAAAGCATGAATTAGTTTATGTGCCGTACAACACGTAAAGTTGAAAAGTAGGTAATCAGTGGTTTAGAATGTTGTGATCCAGATTAAAAGGATGTAGAAGGAGCGGCTTATAGATTCCTCTCTCATATAAAAGCTGAAGGTTATCGGTTTTCAATTTCCTCCAAAGAACAATAGTAAGTTTTACACGTGCAGATGATTTTACAATCACAACGTAAAAGGAATTATATTGGAATAAAATTTGTAAGGTTTCTTAACGGTATATGAAATACGAGGGATGCCTTTTATATTTCGGGAATAGAGAATAGAAACTAAAATTAATCATAGTACATGGGTTTATTGTTTATCAATAATTGGAGATCAATACACTTTCGCATGCCGCTTGACCCAATTTTCGAAGCACTTTTTCCACTCCGCTCGAGGTACCTCCAAAATATGTATTTTGAAAGCATCAACCGCTTCTTCCGCCGTCGAAAAACGTTGACCACGTAATTTTTGTTCGATGTGTGGAAACAAAAAGAAGTCATTGGGTGCCAAATCAGGGCTGTGTTGATGCAATATTGAATGCATGCTAGTCCCACTAATACTCACGGATACCTCAATTTCACGATACGTCACATGCCGATCCTGCAATATCAGTTCACGCACAGCATCAACCCTTATCGGTCGCTAGCTTTATAGACCTGATTCTCGCCAGGTTGTAGCTAATTTCGGTAAATGTTGGAAACACGCGGTATTAAAAGAATAAGATTTTTGTTAGAAATTATTCATTTTTTGAAGGAATATTACAAATACAAGTTTCAAAATATTATTTATAAGTTTTTAATGTATGATATTTTTTGAAACAATCTCCAAAGTGAAGGAATGGTTTCCTGTTGCAGGTTTCACAAAAGTATACTGTCGTTTTTCTTCCTCTAAGCAACTTACGATTGGAACATACCAAACAGTCATTATGTTTACCCTTTGGATCAATTTGCAAAATATGTAATTTCCCGTCTAACCTGAGCTGGGGTGAAATTCTTTATTTGCAATTTGCTGGTTGGCATATAAGTTTGTTTGAGTTATAATTTCATTTGAGTTCGTCAGTAAAAAAAAAATTTGAAATAATTTATAGGTTCCAAAACATTTCCAAAATATTGGCGATTGGTATTTGTAAAAGGAATCCTACTTGGGAGACCATCATCATCACTCTCGATTTCAATCCAATCATCGTCTGAGTTTTCATCATTTTCTATTTCTACATCACTTTCTTCTTCACTTTCACTTTCAGATTTTATAGCTATAACTTTTCTTTTCTTGAGATGTACTAAGATGTCACTGCCACTATCATCACTATCGAAATTTGTAAAATTTTCTCTATTTATTTTAAATAAAAAAATATTAAAAATGAAGTACAAAAAGCAGAAAGATATCACTGAAGATGTGAATTGATTCGTTGCTGATGCTGAATAAACAAGGTATCGAGCCTCCATTTCGCATAGAGCAAGTTGCGTCTTGTCACCTCCCACGTGACGTACGACCGTAGCGACAAAGTGCTGTTGTCACGTGAGAGGTAGCTTACAACTGATACGTGTTAAGTTCATCGATGCACTGTTGTTGAGATAATCCACGTCGCAAATTGTAAAAAATAATGACACGAAAATGTACACATTATAATATATATTTTCACAAAATTTCATTGCTTTGTCACTCTGATAGAAAAATTCTGAAAACAGGTATGAAATAAGCGTAAAAAGTACTCCAAGTTCACCGAGTTTACCTCGTGGGGCAAAATAAATCTGAAATTTTGTTGACTAGTGTTATCGGTTCAATTGTTAAATTTGAAAGCTACTTACATATCTTTTTTTAAAAATGCTTGCGCAGCATAGGTTGTGACGGGTTGGTGTAGTAAAAATAGACTGATTTTAAATGAACAAGAAACAAAAAATATTAATTTTAATATACGGAAGCCTATCACAAATATAAACAAAAGCTTCACCGACAATGCATCTGTACTAGATAAAAATAATCTACTAATATTAGATAAAAATCTCAGTTGGGAAGATCAACTAGATAGTGTATGTAAAAATCTAAACAAAACATATCATGCAATGTTACAATTAAAAAATGTCCTAAAACAGCAAGACCTAGTAAATGTTTATTATTCATTGGTGTACTCTGTGCTTTCCTACAATCTCATTATCTGGGGTGTGGCCACAAACTGGGAAAGAGTCTTTATTCCACAGAAATAAAACGTTTCTGTGGAATAAAGACTCTTTAATTTTTAATCTACCTTATAGAGGAAGATGTACAGAAACATTTAAAAATAAAAACATATTAACCTCTTTCCCTGCATTATTATTTATAAAGCATTGACATACATTAAGGAACACATGATTTTGAATCGTGTAGGGCAATGCATTCGCGCAAGACCGGACAATTAAATTTTATGACAATTCCACAACATAGTTTAACATTAACAAAAAAATTTCTGGCATTAATGAGCCTAAAACGATATAATAGTCTTCCGGGAGAGGTATGATCAATTGGTTGCTCTAAAATTTTCAAACAGCGCGTAAAACAGATGTTATTGGAGAAGGCATTCATTAACGAATATATAAATGAATATATTTTGTGTCTATTTTTGTGATACATTATGTGTTGTAAATGACGTTATATATTTATGTATTTATATGATGATTCAAACCAATGTTAGATTGGAATACTGAATAAATATATATTATTATTATTATTACTATTATATATTCGCATTGCAACAAAGCGACATCCTGTGTTTATATTAGAAGTTCATAGGCGACTAAATGTATTCTTTTTTGAAAACAATTGTATATTACATTTTTAAGTAATAACTTTCTTTATCATCTCATTTGTAGCTTTTCTATTTCAATACTTTATATCTTGTAAGTTTCTCAAAACCTTGAAGCTGAAGCTGTTTGATGATATATTAGCAAATCACACATTATTTAAATCATTTATGCTCATAGATAATTGCTTTGATCACATCACCGGAAAATATAAACTAGTTTTTAAAGTGAAACATTGAAATACGTATTTTTTCTACTTATTCTCTTAAACAGTAAGACAAGGTTTTTAATAATTGTGTTTGCAAACTATAATACAGGTTTACATTATACATATTTATGACAAACATTGCAAAACGCCATCATTACAGAATTTTAACAACTGTTTCGTGAGAGACAAGCAAATTGATTACTGTAACTTGTTTTTCTTGGTAAGGTCAAATTAATCAAGATAAAATTAACATTTCTAGTTGAGCATATCTTTGATGATATGCTTCATTATGTTCAGGACTAAATTTGTCTTAATCTCAACTCTTATCTGCGCCTGTCAGTCAGTCTGTGGAAAGGTACGTATTTGCTTCCAGCATACGAAAAAGGTATCTCCTTGGCTGCGACCAATTACAGGTCAATATTCTACATAGCATTATTCAGGAAATGCATACAAATATGTATGATTCTAGTTCAAACATGTTCTTGCGATAAAGTACCGCATAAAAAAGTAAACCCCACTTTTAAATATTACTGCCTACGACTATAACAACTCCACAACGACCATGGTTAATGGTCTTATATCGTTCACTGACACGTATGAATTTTACGATGTACTAGGAGTAGTCATTCACAGAAGAAAACTACAGGGGAAATTATCATAAATTCATTATGATGATAATTATGAAAATCAACCGCAGAATAGGCGACAGAGGAAAGTAGTTTTCTAAATATATCTCCCGAAACGTAATCAGCCAACACTATAAATACAAAACATTAATCAATCGCCTGAAAAAGCGAAGAATAAGTTTCACGTAGGTATGTAGCTTGTCGCCGGCAAGAAATCGAACAGATCCTGTTCTACATCCTCCTGTGCGCCACGGTTCCGCCACATGCCTTGGACAAACCCAACTTTATGTCTGATGCGATTGCACTTACCTTTCGCTGACGCAAAAAGCACATTTTAATCGTTAAAATTGTTTGCGGGTATCAGTAGGAGATAAAATAAGAGTATGTACTTAGAAATAATAATAAAGAAATAAACTCCGTATCGGAGAATGCATACTGGAGTCAGAAAAATATGTTATAAATATATCCGGGAAGGTTAAGTAAAATTATTGTACTTGTAATCCGGGCGAATGAGATTTAAGAAACTCTCTAAGGCTGCTATTTTCCTGCACGATTGTCAAAATTAAATGTAAAGGGAAGCTTCTATGATCATTAATTATGCAAATACATACAGAAATGTTAGTACTTAGTAAACAATTAATAGATATCAAGTTATTATTTCATTACTAAAGATTTTTAATGGTTAATTTGAATAATTATTATGGATAATAAAGAATTAAGAAATAGTTTGAGGATTGTTTTATCTTATCTATTAAACAATAAATACGACATTATTATTATTATTATTAGCAAAGGCTAAATTAAATACAAAGCAATACAATACGAAATGATTACGAAAGTGGGCGTTCCAATCAGTACGCCTGTCTAGACACATGACGCTATTATTGGCAGGGCGACAAGGCATTCGCTTCTACAATCTGCAATGCATTTAAGCATAACTTTTGTACTGTAGTACGTTTACAAATCAATTTCTCTAACAATAATATTCGTTGTTATTTAAATGTGTATACCGGATGTTTCGATATTATTATGCATAAAATAATTTTGCACTACTTAAGGGTAGTAATTGTATATCTTTTATATATAAAACAGCTCTTCAGTCCTTAAAGGTCCATGGCTTCGATAGTCTTCACCACGGATTTCCATTTTTTCCTATCCTTTGCCCTTTCCTCCCATGCCGCGACTCCTGCTTGCCTGAGATTCTCCTTCACTTCCTCGAACTACTTCTTTTTTGGTCTGCCCCTTCTCCCCTTACCGATATGTCCCAAGAGGAGTGATTTCTTAGTGTGCCTGTAGTTGTCCATTCGCCAAATATGTCCCAACCACAGTACCCTTTGGCCTCGTATTCTTTGAATTATGTTTGGTTGGTTGTACATATTCATCACTGCCTTGTTTGTTCTTCTTCTCCAATTCCCTTGCATATCGTGAACCACACCAAAAATCCTTCTAATCACCTTCCTTTCCCATTTTTAAAGTTTTTCTTGTTTTTTTTTTGACTTAGAACCCATACCGCTACCATACAATACCGATGCAAGTACTACCGTTTTGTAAATCCGGATTTTTGTGCCTCGTGATATGCTTTTGGACCGCATTACACCTGCCAATTATCCCACTGCACGGCTCCCCTTAGCGATTCTCCTATTGATTTCAATATCTTCACTGCACCTATTACTGATGGTTACCCCAGGATGCTCGAATTGATCGACCCTTTGAAAGATGTACTGTCTATCATCCGTTTTAATCTTCAGATCGACCTCTAGTTTTATAAAGATTTTTTCCAACTCTTTCCTCGATCTTGTGATAAGTGCGATGTCATCTGCATATCCTACTACCTGATGTTTGTTGTAGTAAATCATCCCTTAGGCATTAATTTCGCTATCTCTTATGATACTTTCTAGCAGCAAGTTAAACAACACGGTGGATAAGGGATCACCTTGCCTTAATCCTCGATCCAATCCACGAAAGACTTCAATAATTTTCCCTCCACCGCCACTTTATTTTGGGTCTCGCCAAGAGTCATTCTAACCAGATCTATCAGCTTCCTTGGTAGTCCCAGTCCACCCAGAGCAGCGAAAAGCCCGCACCTGTCCACCGAGTCATAAGCTTGCTTATAATCGATAAATAGTATATGCAGGTACTAATATGCAGTATCGGGAGATCCACACCGCACAAAGTTAATTTATTCTGGAATTGGTTGAGAATGAGAGCCGACGTGCTCTTGAAACATATGTACCGAATTTTATTAAATTAACTTTGTGCGGTGTGGATCTCCCGATACTGCGTATTAGTGATATCAGCCCACAGTCCTTGCAATTCTTTCACAGTATATGCAGGTCTAGGTTCCGCTCATAGCTGCTGTACACGAGCTGTTTTATAATAATGATCTGGTCCACGGTTGATCTACCCCTTCGAAACTCTCCTTGATGTTCTCCTACTATCTTGTCTGCGTAAGGGCTTAGGTGATTCCGCAAATACTTTGTATATCTTTTAGGGAGGTATAAATGATGAAAGTTAAATACCGAACAAACTAAAATAGTAATTCTGTTATTAAACACGAGATTACGGCTCTTATTAGATTACCTAAGCAAAAGCTTTAAAATTAAAAATAAAACCTTGAAAGCTATAAACAAAAAGAAAAAATTTATAGAAAGAATGAGTATGAGTAGCCTAATCTAAAAGAAACTGTGCCTAACATTAAATAAATATTCTGCTGGTATGGCTTTGCAACTTGAATTTTTAGTTACAATTCATCCACAGTATTTACTCTTTCAGCAGGTATACTAAATATCCTACATTTTAAATAACCCCAGAGGAAAAAATCAGACAGTTTCTCTAAGAAATTGGCGAGAAATACCAGAAATAGAAAACTAGTATATAGATCAACAAGAATCTAGTACATATTAAGGATGTAAGTATTCGTGTCGTATACACATCCTATTAATTATTATCGAACCATTTAGCCAACACCAAAGACAACGTTGACGCAGATCAGAAGCCTGGAATCTACAAAATATATTCTAGAGGTTGCAGAGGAAAAAATATAATAGACTAAACTAAACGTTGGCCAATATATCGTTCA
Organism: Osmoderma eremita; assembly: GCA_031763485.1. NCBI lineage: Eukaryota > Metazoa > Arthropoda > Insecta > Coleoptera > Scarabaeidae > Osmoderma > Osmoderma eremita. The sequence continues at coordinate 3,087 of JARFOC010008530.1, read as the reverse complement.
ATTGATAGAAAAGAGATAGAAGTCGAAAATGTTTGAGATAATTTTTAAAATTAATGCAAACGGTCAATATATTTGGGTATAAAAATAATCAGCATTAAGAGTTTTAAAATAGCTCTATCGAATATGGGTTTTGGATTGTGTCACTTTTCCATCAACCGAACGATATTTTAGCTTAACTTCAACATCTTTAAAGATTATAAGCATGTCTAATTTTAAGATTTTATGGGAAAGATGTTTTGGACACAGGAAACACTTAACTCAAAACAATCTGGTGACACTAAGGGTACTTAATATCAATTTTAAGGAAATGTATCGTTGATATATCCGTCATCATATAAGATATTAAAAAAAGTTATTTACGAAAATTGTAGACAGTTTTAAACTTAACATTTTAAAATTTTTTGCATATATACAGGGTGAACCAAACATACGTTTTCTTAAATGGAATAGCCTGTATATTATTTCGGATTCAGGTTAAGCTCATGCCTCAAATCCCCAATATACAATTTCATTGAATTATACAGCGTGTTTTAGAAGTTATGATCAATTTCATATCCAAATCACTGGAAACAAAACAGTCTAAAAATTTTCTTTTACAAACATAGATTTTTGATATTAGTTCACTTTTATAGCAAAGTGACATTTTTTCAGTTGTCAAAACTGAATACAGGGAGAGTCAAAACTCAAATACATTCATTTCTCAATTATTTTAAAGGGAATAGTTTAGTTATTTTCATTTTTAGTAAGCATTCTCTATATCTAAAGTCATTAATTTCTAAGATATTTTAAAGTCTTTTTATATAAATGAGATTTTTTTAAATTATTTTATTATAACGAGTTAATCGTGGAAAAATGACAGTAAGACTGTCTTAAGTCTTCATTAGTACCTAGGAGATTATGTAATTGGACCATATTTTTTGGAAGGAGGAGTGAATGGTGAAGTTTATTTAGACTTTTTAGAAAATTATTTACTGTCATTATTGGGAAGTGTTACCATAAACGTTCGTCAAAGGATGTGGTATCTGCACGATGGAGCTTCGTTACTTCACACTAAGTTAATACACGACCATTTCCTTGAAACATGGACAAGAGGAGAGGAACCAATTGACTGACCAGCTCGATCACCAGAGTTCACTAAAATTTACTTTTTCATGTGGTAATGTGTAAGAAAAGGGTTTGTATAGCAAACACCGCCAACTACACGAGGTGATATGAAAAACAGAATAAGAGAAGCATTCTCAAGTATTAATTAATAAATGTAAGACAATCACTTGAAAACGCCTGCAATGTTGTATTGGTGGATATTTTGAACATTTATTATAGAACTACATTATAAACAGTTGAGTTAATTACTTAAATGTTAATCATTAGCGCAAGGTATAAATGTTTGGATTTTGTAGTTGTATTAAACATTAATTGTCATTTTTACATGGCTAATTTGTTATATTAAAATAATTTCAAAAAATCTCACTTTTTAAAAATACTTTAAAATATCTTAGAAATTAATGACTTTAGGTTTAGAGAGTGCTTAATAAAAATGAAAGTAACTAAACTATACTTGATATAAAATATAGGGCTGATCCATTTAAATAATTGAGAAATTAATGTATTTGAGTTTTGACAATTTTGAGAAAACGTCACTTTGCTATAAAAGTGGAGTAATATAAAAAATCTATCCTTGTAAAAGCAGTATACAAGTCCTCAAATTCACAGTGATTTGCATATAAAATTGACAATAATTAATGACGCACGCTATATAATGCTATGAAATTGTATATTGGAGGTGTGAGGCATGAGCTTAATCTAAATTTGAAATAATATATAGGGTGCTCCAATTAAGAAAATGTATGTTTGGTTCACCCTGATGATATGGAACAGCCTGTACATATGAAAATAATTTTAAAATTAGTAAGTTTAAGACTGTCTAAAATTTTCGTAAATAACTTTTTTTGATAACTTATATGATAACTGATATATCGAGCTTTGCCACACTAATGGGTCAGCCTGTATATATACATTCAAAAGAACAATCTTACCTTGTCAGGATTGAGTTTATCGAATTTGGTTATAAATTGGCTTACATTTAAAAGTACGATTGCACATGCAATGTTTTAAACTCACATTTAGGGTTAAGGGTTTATTACTTTTATAGTTTGTTTATCATATGTAAGGTGCTCTTTAATATTTTCATGAACAAGATGAAATTGAATCACTTTGCAATCACATTTCAGCGTTACTACTAATGTCTAAATACATACGTATAGAGTTTGTTTATATTTGTGCGGTGTAGTGTTTTCTTTTGTTGTGTAGTGACATGCGCAGTTCTCAAGACGTGACTACACCTTGCAAGAATTTAATTCAACTATCTTTAAAAATACTATAGAACAAACAACAAAAGTCAGAGAACTATACTCCTTCACCCTGTAGCCGAGTGATATCATTTTGAGCACTTCCTATAAATTTCATCTTTCATTTTGAAAGTCTGATGACCTCAAATTAAAATGGTTTTAAAATGTGAGTACATAACTATCTCATTCAACTTAAAAATTGTAAATAGATAAATAAGGGCGTTCTGTTTCCAATTCTTAACGTTAGCGCAATGTACGCAAAACCATACGGTGTTATTTTTTGACGTTCGTTTCCGATTTTATAGAAAGTGGGTCAGGTTACATAAATTGTGCAATACACTACTTTACTTTATTTTCAGTTATTTAAAAATCGGTATAACTAGTTCATACATTGTTCGAACAAAATTCTATGGGTTATTAGTATTCAGTATTGGAAACAATACGAATTCGTACAATTTGTGTAATCGGGCATTTTGTATGGCTTCTAAAGGTTACATTGAAACCATTAAATGCTAATATGTATACAGTATGCTAGATGTTTCTATGGTCACGCCACCTTACACAATAATGTATGCAACCTTTTAACGTTGCATCCCATATACATGTAGATCAGAGGCTCCTAAACTTTTTTTTCTCATAGACCACTTTGAAAGTTTTGCTGATTCCGGTGGATCCCCTGCAGCTACATTTCTACCATATTCCCAAAACTCGACAAAAAATGTGAAGATTAGATCTAACT
>JARFOC010008509.1:0-10981 GCA_031763485.1 Osmoderma eremita | reverse complement strand
ATTCGCTCACCCCGTATATTTGTTTCTTAGTAATCCGACTAAAATATTGTGTGTATACCCCTTGTGGTTATTCCGAGCTGTTATATTTTGTTTTCTTGAACCTTTTCTTTCAATATTGCATGCATTCACATGTTTCAAGTCATCCGATGGGTAATAAAATTATATATTATATATATACAAGGGTATTAGTGATACCAGCCCACAGTTATTGCAATTCTTCACGAACTACACGTGCCTCAAGAAATAAAGTTCTTCCTACATTATGTTGAACAATCATCCAGCATAAATTTCTCGTAATTTGTCATCATCGTTTAGTCGTTGTCCAATTTTAAACCGGAATTAGAAACGGATATAAAGAATAAACATATGGTTGGTAACAGTAATGGTTAATGATGATAAACATTTTCACCGTTGCACCAATAAGATTTTGCCAGATAATACAACAATTAAAATATTTTAGGTTTTTAAGGCATTGCAATTCATCACATTTTAATCTGATCATTAATAGTTTGATCGAAATAAACAAACTTGTCAGTACGACGTGAAAATAAATGGTAGAAACAATAAAATATACAGAAAGAAGTGAAAATGGTCATAGCATTTTCTAGTAATAACCTAAAATTAATTTGTTCCACCGTAACTGCGATCGTTTCACTTGGTTACGACGCAAACGAAAACTAAAAACTGGGCAAAAACAAATGTGTAATTAATTTGTCTGATACACATGACCCGAAATAAATGTACCTCTATAGTTTCAAAGGATAACCGAACAACAATCAATAAAATATCTTTTTTTTTTTATTCTACCTATCCATTTTCAACTTCGCCATACCGCATGAACTAATAAACAATATTCCCGCATTGCAAATATAACGCCACGTGTATCACCATTTTTGTATAAAATAAACATGTGAATGTTATTTAAATAGCAAATAGCTAGAATCAATATTTTTTTGTAATGATTCTTGGGGTTTTTATAGCAAACATCACGCGATTGAATAACATGCCGTCAAGTTTTTATCCACCTACATATACTTCAATCTGTAATTCGTAGAAATATTTTTGTTTTCCGAAGAAATGTAAACAATTACCACACACATACTCCTGATATTTCACCAAGTGATTACCACCTTTTTTCGTCTATTGACAACTGCATGAAGCATAGACACAGTTCAAAACTAATAAATACAGTCATCAATTTTTGATTAAATATTCATAGAGTTCTACAATACCGGCATACAAAAATTGGTGTCATCTGATATTTAGATTGGAAACACGGACATGGGAAGGCGCCCAGGCTTTCACTCGAACTAGTTTTCCGTGGATTTACTGGAGAGAGTATTGGCGTAGAAGGAAAACAGGAAATATTTTGAAATAGTTTCAAAAATAAATAAATTAGTAGAACGAACGTGTTGCATTTTGATGTCGTTCGTTTGACTTTAAAGTGATCCGAATTAAAAATTGGCTTGTTTTAAGTATGTACTAGTTGTATCTGTTATAGCCTCCATTTTCATACATGTATTTAACAATTTAAATAGCAAAAGTTCCAAGAGCTGGCAAGAGAAGCCATTATACGTATGTGAGTTGTTTGCCAATTAATTGTAATAATGTATGCGCACCGAAAATGTTATAAACCAAAAACATGACACAAGTCCTTATATACTGTACGGATATGCATACATTTGCCTAACTTGTTTTCACTGTACGGCGCATTTGATATGCGTAAAGTTATCGCAGTTGTTCCGTTTACTCCGACATCGAAATGATCTGTTTTAAGTGTAACGTAAATTTTATGCATTTATTCATGTAACCAGTAACATAGCAATTTCCCAGAATGAGAAGACCACAAAATGGCCATGTAGATAGGTTTTACACAACAGTTTGTACAATGTAAGAGAATTAAATATCGGTTGTATATTAATGATTGTACGTGACGTAGTGTAGTATGTCTAAAAAAAATTCGTAATGTAAACTTAACCATACTTTTTATAATTACATTCAATGTACGATAAGGTTAAAATAACTTCTGATTGATATGAGGATACGTTTCAATCGGATCCGAAAAGAACTGTCAAAAATATATAGTTGAGGCAAAAGCGACACGCAAATAATAACGATAAAAATTTTTAACATACAAAGCAGTAGCACCTGAAACAAACATACCATCACTGTACTCGCATAATACCGTAATATTATCTGAAGTTCAATCTTCGAAAACATTTTTCCTGATATTAGGAATTTTTTGTTTTAAATTCTATACATTACGCGGGATTTGCTCTTGGAATTATTTATTGTCAAAGTAGCACATGTTGAAAATTGTTAAATTTACAGTATATTTTGTAACAGGATGACTAATTTTTGGATATTTATATCTGAAAGTAAATCAGTGACACTATTACCTAGGCAATTGTTCGAATTGAAATCCGTCTGTTTTTAAGAGTAGTTTCAATCAACGAGATATCGTCTATACTACACTGAAAAATGTCCTGGTAAAATCACAAAGACTACTTCAACTAGTATGTAAATTTTACAGAATTTATGCATTTTAACTTTTACTTCTTCGGTGTAACAAAATTACAGGTAAGTCCTAAAAATACCTATAAATGGGAATAATACAAATGTAAAATAAATACTTTATTGGTATTGTATTTTTAATAAATTTATTATTATTACTGCAGGTATTGACAAATTTTCAATAGGAACGTGAAATCACAACCATCTAGTATGTCTCGTCCGGTCAGAATGCATCAAAATAGTTGGAAGTGTTCACTGGTTGCTCCCTTCGCAGTGACTCATAATCCCAAGCGGTGTCGAAATATGTTTCTTTGCTGTTGTTTGCAATTCATTGAAATATAAGAAAAGGTAAGTAATTTTGTACATTATATTGTCACTATTGTACTCATGGACATGTTTAATTGTTCATGTTTATTAAATTAAAATCATTGCCGATATATCGTGATCAACGTTTTCATCGTTACACACCGGGCGCTGTATTTAAATGTGTTTTCCATTATGCAAACTTGTTTTTAAAACTTACAATAAGTATATTTTGCACGTTAAAGAAAACCATACGAGACAATTGAAAACAATGTTGTCTCATGATATTAATTGTTGTAATGTCAAGGAATGCTTTTATAAAACTAAAGATACAAAAAGATTTTATTGTCATGTCTACAACCATGTTAAAAATGGTACTACATTAATGTGCCCCTTTAATGAAACATGTAGATGTGTAGTAGAATTTAATAAGGTATCTTTACTGCAACAGCATATATTCAGAAAGTATCACAGAAAAACATACCTACTTATACCTAAACATACCTAGTTTAGATTTTAGAGGAGTCTTTACAAGAAACATCCTTAAATTTGTGTGACTCTGCGGAGTCCTCTGTATACTGTGCCTATCAGTACATTTATAATATTATTTATCTATTTAATAGGAACCAGATGATGAAAACTTAGCAACCTACTCACCGTGTATTTTGGAAATCAGTAAATATTAAAATATTGAGTAAATATTAAATATGTGCTAACTTATAAATTTTCAGTAAAAGCAAGAGAACGGCGATTTCTCATATATATGGAACAGGAAAAGGTCATACAAACAAATTCAAGTTTGGATGCAGTCAAAAAGCTTTTGCCTATTATTTTATATTTAATTTAGAATATCCTAAGGAAGTTTCCACAGTGCTAGAAATGCTACAACGATATTCTTTATTAAAAATTCATCCATATAACGGCAGCAGATTCAAAAAACAAAGTAATTCAAAAAAGAAAATTATTTCATTAGTAAATAAATTAAAAGATTACATTTTTGAAATATTAGTTAGGCGCCAAACTAATATTTCATATATCTATTTCCAGAAATAATTTTTTTTTAAATTTCATATATTTTAATTTTAAAATTATTGGGTTTGTTTTAGGGCGAGTTTACACATGCATGGATTTACTGGCGCCAGTAAATAAAACTCCGCACATTTAACTTGCGTGTAAGTAAAAGCTGTGTGTAAAAGTGGTCACTGGCGCCAGTAAATCCATGCATGTGTAAACTCGCCTTTACTGTTCGTAATAAAATTGTAAGTATATTATGAGTTTGATTTACTTATTAGGAGCTATAGAATTAGACCAAAGTTACGGAACGAATTGAAATATCAAAGATACTTGGGCGAACCGGAACTTTGCCCTAACATTGTATATTACATTCAAGTAAAATCATTATGGAAAAATACTACTTCTGTGTAAATTTTATATGTATTTTTACAACTAAAATTTACAGCTAGGCCAATAAACATGCTCACTGTTTGTAAAATTATAAACAGCATGTGAAATTGCACGATCATTGTTGGTCATAGCTCCACAACCATGAGTATGTAAAATCACATCAAAACTTTTTCCAGTGTGCGCGTTTTGTACTAACGCAAGGAGCTTCTTATAGTGCGTCTGTAATTTGCTCTTGTAGTTGTATTGTACGACATGATCTAGGATGTAACTATGTGTCTTCGGTTTGAGAAACGTATGGGATATTCTCGTTCTGCCATGTTAGCATAGTACAAAAATAGAGCGTTGTGGCAGATGACCTTGCCTAGGCATTCAACATGGACACAACTGCACAATTCTGCCACACAATTGCATATGCGTACGATATTATTGTTCTTATAGATGGTAGATTTTAGGACGTGCTCTGCAGCCTTATGCAGACTGACCTCAAATCAATTGAAAATTGGTGTAAAAAACATGGCTTCTCCGTCAACCCAGATAAAACAGAGATAGTACTATTCACCAACAAAAGAAAAGTAGGACACCTCCAGTCACGGTAAGTTTTTCAGAAGAAGTCAAATATCTTTGACTTCTGAGTTGTATTTGACCGAAAACTGAACTGGAGCAAGCACGTCAGAGCAAAAACCGAGTCATCCTTGGGAACTTTCTCCAAGGATGACGTTGTGGCTATATTCTGTCATTATTAAGCCCATGCCAACTTATGACTCTGAGTGAGGCTAGAACGAATTCACGACACACGCGCAACGTGTTGAGTGTCTCAATGTCACAGACGCAATACGAACCACCTCAAGGATGGCAATGGAAGCGCCTTTATGTGCAGCACCAGTTAACCTCTTCGTGGAGGAGATGGCACTAAGACCACCTATAAGACTACAATCGGCGGTCTTTTGGACGCAGAAAAAGTGCGGCCATCATTCGGGAGGGCGTCACCAAGATGCCTCTTCTTGATGCTGCGAAGGACTGCGTGCACCGTGTTTGCTTTCCGCAAACGATACTGTGTCCACATTAAGCTCTACATCGTACTGTTACCAACGATCTCCATTTTCACGGATGGATCGAAAACAACAACAGGAGCAGGAATTTTCTCTCCGACACAAAAACTGGACTTAAGCCTTACATTGGGAGGTGTTGGGAATCGTGCAAGGTACGAATGACATTCACTCAAGAACAAAGGTTCCAATATGGGCACCTTTCCACACCATTGAATCCAGAGTCCAGAATCTGCTTTATTCTAAATTGCATCTAATTGACTGCATCAATGATTAATTTCTGCTGAATTTTGGACGCAGTTTTGAAGGTGAGTGAAAGTATCGATTCAATAATTGCCCGTCTCCACGTGTTTCTTTCTACCAGCACTTATAAAACAGATTTACACCTCCGTGCATACAAAGTTGAGGTGACAAAAGCACTAAAACCAACACACTACTATGTTCGGTACTTGGATGGTGGATGGTTTTTGGAGAAATGTGAATTACTATCGGATTTCGGAAAAACTGATTTTTGTCTTAGCGACTAGGATATTTTCACCCAAACAATTCGTCGGTAAACAAACCCGTCGGACTTGAGTCACTATTTTTTGGTATATGGCGTAATAAGCCGAGAAAATAATTAGTTTTACATGTTTCATACATAATTGGTGACATTTATTTTTGCACTTAATAACTAAATCCTCAAATCTACAAATACTTGGTAATAGAATTAAAATTTAAAATTGTTTTCGCATAGAACTTACTACTATATGCAAAATTCCTTTAAAGCAAAACTTTCCAGATAACGGGTTTCAGTTGGTTATATTGTTCTGAATAATATCATGTTTGGGCAAACAACACTTACCCTAACTTCATAAAGACATTATTCAATGATATGAATATGGTTTTTACCTTCTTTGTTGAAATTCAATATTCCCTCGACTCCAACATGTCACATTCGTAGCAACAACACTCATTTCACGTTTTGTAAGGTTCATATTGATCGCTCTCCTATATTTTCCTTTGTTTCAGAACGCTTTCGTATGTTATACATACATACATATATTCCATTTTGATTTGAAATGCGTGTTTCAGACTAGAGTTACATGTACCTACCTGCCCATAAGCCCCTTTTGTGCCGCTTGCTATATGATTCCTTGATTTTGTTTTAAAATAATTTTTTTTCGCAAGATATGCCACGATACTATTTTTTTTTAATTTTAAATATTTGAAAAATATTGTTGTAGTGCAATTGACGACCAAGTTCATCTACTCTTGATATCACGATTTGTTTTTCTTTTGAAAGAGAAAGGGTTAGGTATGGGAAAGCTTTGTAGCTGCTAAGGTATTATCTGAAACAAAGGATGCGACAAGTCAGGATAGGTAACTCCATCTCAACTCTGATCGACATTGTCAAGGGCGTTCCTCGTGGAGCGATCTTCAGTCCGTTATTACTGTACGCATACACGTCAAACTTATGTTCAGTCATTGAACTTGCCAAACACCATCTATACATGGATGACACCCAATTATACTGATCATTAGACCATTGAAACTCAGTTTGGTTCAAGAGAAGATAAATAATGACTTTTGGTCAACATGACGAAATACTGCGCGGAGCACCATCCTATCAAGGCGCAGGCAATTGTCTTTGGGCCAAAGCAAGTGCATATACTCGTACACTCACTCAGCACTAGATATCTTGGTCAAGAGGCATGGATAGAAAATAAACACCTAGAACTTGCGGTTGAAAAAACAAAAGCCACAATAGTAACGCCTCGAAGGAAAATGATGCCAATAGAATTCAATCTCGGCGAAGAGAAAATAGTGCCCAAAAAGACCATTAAATATCTGGGTGTATGGCTCGATTGTAAGCTTGCGTTTGCAAAGCACGAAGGCTGTTGGCATCAGTTATGGTAGCCAGATGTTTTACGATGCGCCAGTATGGAGGAAGGTAATACATAATAAAAGAACTGGCGCAAAGCCTAACGAGCACGTACAGAAGAGTCTGCTTGAGAATATGCAGTGCTTATCGCACACTCTCTGCTGAAGGCGCTTGCATCATAGCTGGCGGGCCACCAATAGATCTTCAGGCAAGACACAACATCCGTTAAGGCATGACTGCGAGAGATGCTAATGAGAAGTTGGTGAGTGACTGGCAGGTCAGATGTAACGTGAATTCTAAGGCGAGGTGGACACATACCTTGATCCCGAACATCAAAGTTTGGTTAGATAGGGACAAGGGAGAAGTGGACTACTATATGACACAGGCATTGTCTGGGCATGGCTGCTTTCGGGGGTACTTCGATGCAAGATCAGTATCGGGACGGCTGTATATATTGTGGACGCGGCGACACCCCAGAACATTTTACACTACACTCTTTACATGCGCAAGATGGACTCAAACCCGCGATACGCTTAACACGGCCACGAGTGTGTTTTACAATTGACAATTTCATCGCGTTACTGACACAGGCAGCGCTGTGGAATCCGATGTACGTCGTCGTCAGAGGCAGCAAAAGAGATAGAGGAGAGACGCTAAAGACCTTGAGCAGTGATAGCCTCCATAATGAAGTAATACGAAAGTGGTTCCATTGTAGGAGTGCGAAACAGCGGGTGGTTTTTAGTGGGTATACGGACGCAAGAGTATATCGGAATCCCATACTACCTGGGAAAGGGTAATAAGTACCCAGTTCCTATAAAAGGTTTTCCATCCATACAAAAAAAAGATATCTTGGTCAAAAACACTTAAATTGTAGCCACAACGTGTGTTATGAGTGGACCCACACGCGGATTCCTTATTCCGATTTCACCAGACTACCTCGTTCTTAATTATAAGGGCAGTACTGGCAAAAAAATCAATTCATATCAGTAGACCATCTACTTGATAGGTCAACAGAATATATGTTATGTAACAGGGGCTATAATAAGAAAAATGTAACAGTATTGTCCTGTCAATTATGGCGACGTGATTTATAACACTTGAACAACTAAAGAGGACGACTTTTGCGTACAAAGAATCCAAAAATATGTGTGCGGTTGTAGCAAATTGATGTATTGAGTCCGTGATCAATCGGGGATGCCGAGTATGTCTGCAAAACCGAATGGCGAATACTTCACAACTCAGAATGAACAACACCGCGTAAACAAGCACTTGTTGACAATTCCAAGGGTCAAACACAAAATATTCGAGCCACAACGTAGCAAAGTTCAGTTCTAAATAACACTGCGATGTCATCAATCAACACAGGGACGTTCATCCAGGTATTCAATTAAAAGAAATATTGTTAAGAAAACAAAATCATTCATGGTTTGTCGGGGAGGCCATGCCATTGAGCGAATGTACATACATTCAACTAGTTTGTTTTTCTTTTCTAATTACTCTCTTTCGCTTTAGTTTCGTTTTGTTTTCTCTAAATCATTTTTTGCTTATCTTAATATTAAATAATATTAAAAGTATATATCCAAAATTATTCAGAATTACACCGTACACAAAGTAATGTTTTCTCTTTATGTTATTTATATCTTACGCACAAAAATAAGATCTGATTATAAGTAATCAGATTTTAATTCAACGGTATAAGTCAATTTAGCCATACAACGTGTACCAATTTGCAATTTCAGGACAATAGTAGACGCTCAAAGGTGTATTTATCGCATGAGCACATTAACAGCTTGTGCATTTGCGCTTCCGACACTAATCCTCCGGAAGTAATACCCATTTGCTGCTCTGGTCAATAGGCAAATGATTTGACGGCCAAAGTAATGCGGTTTAACTTGCGGGAAACATATAGATAGGGAGGTATACTGTATACCCAATACGCCGCTGGACTTATCCAATCCTAGCACAGTTCCATTTCCCATTTCGTGGTTTAGAAGTATGTTTATAGTAGTATCATATGATTACTTGTATATGACTGTAGGCAAATTGCGCCTGTGTAATGTATGTTCAGACTCTCTTCATTATTCCAATAGTACGATGGTTATACCGTGTTAATTAGTCATAACGAAACAACCTCTTCTATTGTACGATGGAGATGCTTGAACAGATCATTTTATTTATTTTCCAGCAGGTGTTGCTAAGTTATTTTTATTTTATTTGATTAAATTTTGGAATGGCTTCTTATTAACTGTTATGCGACATTAATTTGTATTTTTGTTGTTTTTTGGGGCACCACTTAAATCAAATTATACAGCAAATAGGATTTTCTGTACAATTTGATATAACTGGTGTTCCAAAAAACACCTTAACTTGATTCTTAAAAAAATTGCATATTATAGGTCTAGAAGATCGTGGAGACGCTGCTAAACCACAGATGTCATTAATTGACCTTTATAATTATAATTATACTTTCACGAAGATGTTTGCTGTAAAGAATTGCAAAGACTGTGGGCTGGTATCACTAATACGCAGTATCGGGAAATCCACACACGCCAAATTGATTTAATAAAATTCGAGACATATGTTTAAACTAGAAATCGACATCTATAAAAAAGAGACTAATACTATAAGGTTCATAACGGCTGGTTCAAACCACTGCGCGCAACAAAAAATGTCCGCGATCAATTTCTTAATTAATAGATTAGTAGAATTCCCATTGAATAAGAGTAAAATAAAGAATTGAAATGCCTTAAGGATATAGCGATCTACAATGGTTTCTCTTCTACCGATGTCGATAGAACGATTAAGACATTCAAATATAAAAAATTTCTGATAAATTCCACAACCTTAGTGTTAATAGAACCGCGAGAATAGAAATTTGTTAAATTACTGTTTCATAAAATCACAAAAGGAATAAAAGCCAAAATTTGGCATTCGCGTTCACTTTTCGGAATAAGTTACGCAACCATCTGGGAAATCCGAAGGACATATCTTCTCAAAAACAAACGTCGGGAATTTATGAGATTTCATGCGCCGACTGTGATAAGGTAAGGATTGAACTTACTAAATCGCGTAAAAGGAATTTTAGAACATTCCGGCTTAATAAATATTTTTACTGGGAAAGAAAAGGGACATCCTGTATATTTTCCTTAAATGCGCACAAAAAGATATTGCACGGTCTACGCGCATAAATACTGCGTATTACGACGTTTGCTAAATAACTGTAGAGCAGTCAGTTCTTTTGTTGAAACGATAGTGGACTACTGAGAAAGATTATGCACAAGTTGTTTTAGATTTCGCAGAGTAGTTTGCTCCGACAAGGTAGTATATTTGGAAACTTAGTAAAAAATTGACGTTACAGAAAGTGTTATCAAGCCTGATCCAGTGTCGGACTAAAGACAATCTGCAACAAGTACATCAAAGTTTTGCAGAAAACCTTGATGAGAACCAAAGACTAGTATAATAAAGGCAAGGATAGATGATAATGTGGCGCCAATCACGAGCAACATCAATTTGGTTCAACAGGATCAATTTAGATGAAAATATGATAATTAAGGAATTACTAAGCCAAGATTGGACGTTTCTGGAGGTTACGTATGAGGGCGGTATTTGATCTGCTGGAGTTATCGGTCTATATTCATAGACGCTGTTATCTCCGAATTATAGTCCATTACTTAAGGGTACTGAGATAATTTGACAGCCGGATGGTGCGCCACCATACCACGAGCCACTGTAAAGTTTACGACTTTTAAGCCACTTTGTATTTATCCTTTAATAATAATAATAATAATAATAGTCTTTAATACCCAACAGATTTAAAACAAAAATCCAATTACAGGGAAATGCAAACATA
>JARFOC010008498.1:0-10983 GCA_031763485.1 Osmoderma eremita | reverse complement strand
TCTGTTCACTTGGAAGCTCCTAGTCGTGTTTTGTCCCATGTTAACTATTGCAGTTGTTTCCTCCATTGTCATTTTTAATTATAATAGTTATAATAAATAAATGGAAGCTACTTCTGACATTCATGTACCTATTCAAAACATGGTAAAAATAATTCGTTTGTGTGAAATGGAAAAGGTGGATCTTCCGACAAGATTTGAAAAGAATCGGTTTGTTTTTCGTTACTTCTGATACACATTTACGGAGCGGACAAGTTTTAGAGAGACTTTAAAGGTAAAAAGTACAAAGACCGAGAAAAGTAAGAATTTTTTCTCTGCAGGTGGAAATACTCCCCGATTCCCGGATCCCAGAGATCTTCGACTGGCAATCGTCGATGAACCCGCCGGTATTCGACTTAGAATAGAGTTTCTGTCGCCGGCCCTCGCCAACATTTCGATAAATGTTCGTCTGTTAGTCGGGGTAGGCGTTGATTCATGGCCCGCCTCAACCGATTTCCCTTTCCGGGTGTCTTTGGGACATTCGGATTGTCTCTTGTACTACACGGCCGCGCAGACTGTGAGTATTCCGATAATCCCGGGGTAATTTGAATTCGGTTGGCGTCACTTGATACTGGTAGTTAATTGAGCGGAAGGTGGTTTATTGGCTTGAATAGGAAATTTGTTACATTTAAAATCTACCAGGTGTGTTGTGTTATAAGAGATATTTCTCTGCTTAACAAAGAGCTGTCTTTTTAAATTCAAATACTGAATAAGACCTAAAAAATACATTCAAAAATGAAGTATATAATATATCTAAAATATATAAACATCGGAGGTTACCTGGTCCGCGGCTGGGCGTTAGAAGTCTCTGGAGATTTTTCTAAAGGCTTGTGCTAAAGTGAAGGCGGAGGCATCCTCCGATGTGTTGTGTGATCTCAGAGGTACATTTATATATTTTAAATATATTATATACTTCATTTTTGAACGTACGGTGCCGGCTATTGACAGAAATCTTTTTTTAGATTTAAAAAATACATATTATACTACAAATAAAATTGGGAATTAAATATATTCTGTAGAGAATCTCATTATTGTAATACTGTTTATTATTAGTATTATTTTTTTCTTTCAAATTATGCATTTTTTCGAAATAATATTGATCAATTTAATCATTCTTTCAATACCAATTCATCATGTGACATTTTGTATTCCTAATTATTAACCAGATTACATGATGTATCAGAAGTTTTTCCAGTCTACTCTTATATCTTAAGCAAGTAAATTTGTGTAATGTAAGTAATAATAAACTTAGCAAGTATGTATTTATTACGCATATCGAACATTATTATAATTTATTACATTACGACATTATTTACTAAAACACCAACTACTGCCATGACACTTATGTGTCATGGCGATAATATATAGTTTTTAACATTATTCGCTGAATTCCTTCTACCATATCCACGTAATCCCGTACAATTAAACAATACCCTAACATCGAGCGAACAAAGGCATTGTAAGTTGTTGTCATTGCAGAACTGCTCAGCTGTCTGGTATTTCTAGATATAACGACTAATGTTTTAGATGCTTGATTGCATATTTCTATCACGTGTTCATTAAAATACAGTTTTAGATCGAACAGAATGCCTTAGCCTTTGAATTGTTTGCATTGCTCAAGTGTTGTTTCAATATAACGTAATAGTAATTTACCTCCTGCAGAAAACCGTCACCTTACACTTAGTGACATTCAGTGACAGACAGCTATAGCCACTCCATCTGCAAATAGCTGTTAAATCTTCTTGTAACTTGTGGTAATCGACCAGGGTGTCGATCTGATGAAAAAATCTGAAGTCATCAGCATACAAAAGGAAATTTGATTTTGATACGGTTTGGTGATGTCATGCAGAAAAACAAGGAAAAACAACGACCCAAAAGCAGATGCTTGAGGAACTCCAGATAGGGACTTGTAACAATAAGATTTGAAATCAAGTTAAATGTATGACAAAGTGGTTTTAGCAAAGTATGACGGCAATCCTTAATAATGAAAGCCGGACCTATCGCCATTTTTCCTTTTAAGCATTTTAAAGCTTTAAGAACAGCGTCTGAAAATTCTTGTCAGAAGAAGTTAGAAGTATGTTCACTTATAATTACATAATTTACACCTTTTTTTTACATTTACTTTGATCGGTTTTGCATTTTTTAATACAATGTCTTAAGGCAGAAATATTTAATTTGTGGGCGCGTTGCGCAGTAGTTCGGAATAGCATTTCCGCAACGAATGCTGTAACTTCTTGTAGAATACGAATATTGAGATGATTTTGTCAGGACAATGCAATCAACCCCAGAGGTTTCAAGAATACAAAATAAAAAAAAAAATGCCGAAAATTAGGAAGTAATCAGGAGCGAAAATACAGAGCGCCTACTATGAACACAAACAGATAGATTTAAAAAAAATTCCTGCAATTCCATTATGCATAATAACTGTTTTATTGTTTAAATGTTAACTATATTATTTAATATGTCTTCTACGGGTAATCGTAACTTAGAATTTATTTACAATACAAGCAAGTAGGTAAGGGCGAGTCCCCTTTTAAATAAGGGGAACACATCGGCTAAGGGAAGGAGACCCCGACAGAAAACCCCTGGTCCTCCGGGTTGCGGGTTGAGGCAACGGGATAACTCGGAAAACCAAGAAAATCTGTTAAAAAATCCAAGCAAAGCTTCGGAAATAACCAGATCAAAAGACGACAATCGAAAAGGACAATGATATTTGTAAATTGGATTGTGCAAGGTCTCTCAAAAAAAAATTAACGAAGTAATAGCGGAAATACGCAATATGCAAGTGGATATAGCTGTGATCACTGAAACTAAAAAGAGGACAAGGGTCAGAAAGTCTTCGATATTACGACCATTTCTTTAGCGTACTACTAAAAGGTCAAAAAGCCGAGCAAGGTATCTATATTCATCCAAAAAAACTTAAGAAAATACATCACCTCATGAGAAGCAATTAACCAAAGAAGCATAAAAATGAATCTTTGAACAACTAAATACCGAAATAACAAAAATTGGAACAACAGAAGAGGTAATTATGTTCAGCGACCTGAACAGCAGAATAGGACAACGGATAAACAATAAAATAGTAGGGCAGCAGGGAGAACAGAATAAGAATGATAACGGCAACAGATTGATGGACGTAGGTATATGATCAAAACCAGTTAAAAATATTAAACGGCTTTTACCATCACCGAGACATTCACAAATATATATGGACCCAGAAAACACTAAAATCTAATCTAATAATGGACTACAGTATCGTATGACAAAAAACCAAATCAAAAATACAAAATATTCAGAGCATGAACAGGCTCAACATTTGGAGCGACCATCACTTCTTGAAAACAAAAGTTATGCTTAAACCAGTTACTATCAGAAGACAGTAGGACATCAGAAATAAGAAAAAGGAGATAAAACTTATACAGTTTAATGCATGATATGGTGAAAATACTATACAGAAAATCGCTTAATATTGCATAATATTAATTTCAATAACACAGAACAATACTATAAGTAGATTAAAACTTGTATACACGCAGGGGTAAAGGAAGCTTTGGGAATTTCTCAAAACAGCATGAAAAATTACAGTCTCTCCCACCTTAGCCACCGGAAACTTTCGGAATATTTTGTTTTCAGGGGACGAAGCAGAATAAATTTTGTAAAATGATCTTGGTATAGAAGAGTAAATTTAAAATCACTCTCAGGCTAAGAGCCTTGGGCTTCATGGAGAGTTTTGTAAATTTCTTCGTTATGTAGGTATGTATTAGAAGTATTATCTTCCGTAACCGGTGTAATGAGTTGCTCAATATCGGTCACTCTTACCACAGAAATTATTCAGTATCTTGTACTAAATTCGTGTTTCTACTCATTTAAGTTTTTACTTTTGATTCTTTTACTTAAGCGATTATTTCATTATAATTAAGTTTTGATAAGTACACACTATTTACATTTTGATTATAGAAAATCATTTAAAATATAAAACTATAGGAGACTCGGTTGGGATACTATAAAGAATATACTAGTTGTGCAAAGCATGTGATCTTTTCCCACATTGCTTATATTCTAGTGGCAATTGTATACAGGTGGTGTCACATATTCTCATGTTGTCAGGGGCAACACACATAGAGGGCTATCTCATAGGGTTTCTTTAGGTTTAGTTTTAGGCAAGAATTTTAATAGTTAAGTGCACAAATACAGGGTTAGGTTTGAGCAGCCTGCGTACTGGGCTTCACCCTGGGGTTGCGCCGTTCAGACTTTACATGTAGTTTATATCTAACATTATTTCTTGTAATTCTTGTATTGTAAAGGAGAAACGTGTGGCAATAAAGACATATCTTATTAGTATATCTTTATGTATTTTATAAATTATAGTTTCCGTGGAATATTTCATAATATTAGTGACAGTATTTTCTCAAATTTTCAGGGAATGTATTTAGTAGGATTTGGCGTTCACTCTTCTGCCTGGCAGATTCGTCTTCTTGCCGCCGAAAGTAGTATAATCAATCATTACAATCCGGACAGTACGATCAGAGTAATAATCGATGTATTAGAACTTCTGCTGGAGGAAATTAATCAACGTAATAGAAAAAAGGTAACTATGAACAAAAACACCACAACCGTTATATGTATGTGTATTTTTTCCTGAATAAAATTTAACACTGAAATAGACTTTTAGCATCAGGTTCCATTGATTTAGAACTCAGTTACGTAGTCGTTATGTTAATATTTTACTTCATCTGACGTTTGGAAATTTGAATTTATTAATGATGTAAGATTTTCAAAATTAATTTATAAAACTTACAAATTACAACGGACGCAATTCTAAATTAATTTATGTCGCATCTGTTCCAGCCTAGCTTTAAAATATTAAACAAATATATTCTGCGCACCATGCTACTGCACGAATTGGAGTCAGACGATACTAACCCAACTGCAGTCATAGCGAATTGGTCTCCGCTCTACATGTCCACTCACGTCTTGAAAATTTTAGACAAATTAGTTAGTGCCCTGAGGAAGGAGCATATCTCGAATTATTTCTTCAAGAAAGTGAACTTATTGGCGAACCCAGGTCATCTATCTGAGGAAGATTATGTGTTGGAAGCGCGTAAGGTGTTACAATATTTGTTCAGGCTATTCGATGAGTCGCTGATGTCTTTCAAGGGCAATGCCGAATATTTGAAGATGATATCTTTGGTGAATATTGAAACGACGTTGTTACTGAAGTGGAAGAAGATTATAGACGGATTATTGCCACCTTCTTCGACTAGGGGAAGAAGAATGTGCCTGGCCTTCTCAACGAATAGTTCTGATACAACATCTGCCCAATACACCTGCAGGCAACTTGAATATGTAGGACTTCTACTAAAAAATATGGTTAACGTTAAAGAGAATATATGGCAGGTAATGGCGTAACCTTATTTAAGTCTTGCTAATCGTAACATTTAAATATTTTCGTGCAGAACACCGATGTAGGATGGTTAGTTTCATTAAAGGAAGATACTACCAACGATCACCCAACCGAAGATATTATCTACATCCTAGTTACAATTTTGGAACAGGCTAAAGAAGTATACTTAGAACAATGCTCCAATCAAAAAATTGTAGCTAAATTAAAATTATATTACAACACATCCATCATAAAATTGCTAGAATTGGTACGACGTGATAAAGATATCACCTATACAAACATAACGGACGATATAATGCTTGTAAAGATCATCCTAAAATGGCTGTATAAAGCCGTGGATCAAAACAAGAAATGCCTAGCTGTAATCTTGAAACCGTTCCTAAACACTATTTTTGTTTCGTCGCACGGTGTTAGCTGGCATATGGACCAAATCAAGAAGAGGATTGAAAACGACGAACTTCAAGCACTAGGAGCGTTTTGCAAATTAATAAATCAGGGTAGGGTGACACCGGCTCAAGCGCTCATGGATGCTTGTAATAAAAAATGGAATTGGGCTAAAATTATGTTGGAGTTGATTGGTGAGGGAAGCTTGAGATTGGTGTTCGCACCAGCTAGAGATCGGGTGGTAAGACATGTGTTAACCATGCCGCATTGTCGAAAGATGAAACGCGGCAAAAATAGTGATGGTCATAGTGTGATGAGGAGTTTTAGCTTTAACGATAGGAATTATTTCAATTCGTTGCTAAGTAAAGGTGAGATAAAACATTTTATATCGAAATTATTACACATTAAAATGGCTTAGGTGCAGAATTGTAATTTAATATTTAAACATTCTTTATTATTTCAAGCAAATACTAAATAAATAATTAGTAGATTTCTTAATGTTTTCTCATAAAGTTTAAAAAGTTAAAGCAATTCAGCAACTATCTAAATATCCGTTTGTAAACTATGTTTTTTTTCCGTTTCAGATAAGCGAAATTCAGTGTCCAATCAACCATCTCATTGTCAAATCAAAGGCATGAGTCCTTTAACTGTAACAATACAGGATTGTAATAAAAGAGGTTCTCACAGATGCCACGGAGACATCTTCCAATCATTAATAAAAATGCATAAAGCAAATGTAAGCTCAACTCGGAAAAAAATAGTGTTAAATATATATACAAAACAAGAATCCTTTACTTCCAGATATTACAAGATATCTTCAGCTCGTTACCGGAAGGCGAGCGTAACCAATTACAAGAGATGTTGCATCGATTGTCCAGCGAGAAAACGAAAAAGACTATCACCACCAAATGGTCCAACACCCTCCCGAAAACGAAACGGATATCGCCACACGCCAAAGCGGAAGATACGCAGAGATACACCCCCACTGACGAGGAAGCCGACCTAAGGCTAGATGAAGACCGAGATCTGGGGAACGCTAATAAATTTCATGAATTAATGCGGAGATTAGAGAAGAAAGATTCGCTGATTGGTAGCTGCAGGGCCGCCAGACTGAAGGAAGATAATAGTGCAATTTACTTGCATGAAAATTTCAAGGCGAAATCTTTAACGCTGAATTATAGGTCGAGTACAAAGTAGAATAAGGTTTAAGTGCACACGTATGAAATACATATGAATAATTAAAAACGTAAGGGCAGCTGCAGAAGTTTTGGTATATTGAAGTAATTGGTTTGTTTAAATGTGATTAACCGAGACAAAAATACTTTAATTTTGGGGACAATATCACTCCAAATAGTTTTATGATATAGTATAAAATAATGTTGGACAAAGTGGCTGAGTAGCAAAACTATTTTGTAGTTTCCACCGAGGATGGAAACTTAATTTATAAAGAAAGTATCTAGATTAGTTCATTATAGTGGACTATTTTGACTTGTTAGTTTTATTATTGCAGTAGTGAAAAGTTTGATACCTTTCTACATACACGGTATCAGAAATATTTATGATAGGTTGATTAAAATTAACAGAATATTGTATAATTTGTGGATTTTCAGGTTATTTAAAGTGTCCGAAATAAACAGTACTGAAACTAAGTTGCCGGGGTCTCTGTGCGCGCGCTCTCATACCCACGTTAGATACTATAGACCTGTCAAGTAAACGTTAAACAATTAATTAGTAGTGACTAATTGTTAAGAATGGTGTGAAGAACAGAGGAGAAAAATTTTCTGGTGGAGCAATATTTTCGCTAATACGGAATCGGCCGACTCAACTGTGCAAGTCTGCGATGATAAATTCACACAACAGTTTAATAAACATTATATATATATAAGGCTTAACATTCCTTCCGGAATTTGAGCCGTTCAATCGAGCTCTTCAGACCTCTTGATAGTGGAAGGTCACTCCAATACCACCCTTTCCTTCTGCCCTTCAACAACTGGTGTGTGTCCTTGCCTCCTCTGAAATCCTTCTTCATTCTATCCTGTTTTTCATTTTTTGACTCCAACCAACTTGGTCCTCCCATTTGGTTCTTGGTCTTCCTCTTGGTCTGTTACCTTTTGGTTTCCAATTTGTGATTTTTGTTAGAAGTGACTGTTCTTCTATCCTGCGAATATGACCATACCATTTCAATTGCTTTGCCTTTATCAATCTTACAATATCCTCCCCTTTCAGTATTTCATTTATTTCCGAATTCATTAACGTCCTATAATATTGTTGCGTTACTTTCCTTAGACCGAATATTTCCCTTACTATTTTTCATTCAATTAATAAACATTAATTAAGCAATTTTAAAGGCTGTTGAAAAGTTCAGAAATACTGGCAGTGTATTGTGCCAACGAAAAGGAAAGTCTGTCCCAGGACAGTTAATATTAACAATAACCATCATCGCGGTTTTGAGCAGATCTTAGAAAATCCAAAAGTCAGCCAGTGAAATACAGCGTTCCAACTTGGTGTAAAGAGAACTTCCTTGCAAAGAATCCCGAAGGAGCGGGTGCATTTTCTTATGTGATTCAGGTACACCAATAGTTACATCTCGGGATTATTGCAGTAGAGTGGAATATTGCGCCAGAATTCTTGCGTTACAATATGAAAATCCTGAATTCCTTAAAAACGGATGGTTTTCAGACGAAGCACATTTTCATTTGTCATGTGCTATGTGAATCGGCGCACAAATCGATTTATGGGATTTCCCAGACCAGATGAGGTTCAAGAAGTTTCTTTACATAGTGCAAAAGTGAGTGTCTCGTGCGCAGTTTCGTGACAAGGAATCATTGGTCCGTACATTATCGAAGAGAATGGTTAAGTCACATTTAATCAACAGCGGTACATACAAATTTTAATACGCTTTATCCCTGATCTACGTCGATTCTGTCGTGCACGTAATTTGGCATTTCGAGACCAAGTCTTTCAACAGGATGGTACACTTTGTCATACTGCTGCCGCAGTTCGTCAATTTCTTCAGGGACATTTTCAAACTAAAACCATTTCACCATTTACTGACTTCCCTTACCCTTCACACTCGCAAGACCTTACCCTTCCAGATGCATACATTTGGGGCATGACCAAAGATGCCGTCTTCAAAAGGTCACCACAAACCATCGATGAATTAAAGGATGCCATCCGAGCGTTCTTCGCACAACTGAGGTAACCCTTATTCGATAACATGACGACTCACTTGAAACTTCGTTATGAAGTCTGTTCGAAACGAGAAGGTGCACATTCAGAACATGTAATAAAGTCTAAATAATATTTTCAAAAATAAAAGAATTATAAGTTCAGTACTCTTTATTTCCGACCATGCTGTATTTAGGCCCTTAGAAGATGTATACAACATGTATTTGTTACTACCAAACAGGTCATGCTGCTTAATAATGAAAAAAAAACTATTTTTAAAACAGAAATTATAGAATTTAGTTAGTATTCAACGGAAAATGTACTTGATTTCTATGTATGTGCCCACCTGAAAATAAAATTGCAATTTGAAATGTTCGACCAAAGATACATTGTATATCATCTAAGATTATTAAAAGCATTGTACTATTGGATGAATAATATGCTTTGGTGATATCTGATACACAAATAATGTACACATTAAATATCCATTTGGGAGGTGGATTATTTTGATAGAAATCCAAAGAAATATATTTGATACCAATAAATGTAGAACGGGTATATATTCTATGTAATGCAACACACTTACTTTCTGTAGCACTCTTATGTAAGTATACAAGTATTTGAATAAAAAATTATTAAAAGATAAATTCCATTCCAAGTTTCAAAATGAAATTAATTAGGGATATATAGGGTTTGTTTAAATCTTGTACAGATAGTTTGGGTAATAAAATTTATGGAAGTCATTTACACAAGTCGAGTTTGGTCATTGTCACCGAAAGAACAAAGCCTCATCCCTTATGTGTGACATCACTATAGAGAGGTGTTCGTAAACACATCTGTCACTTCTCTTACCTCGCATTTTAGTCTGAAATATTAGTTTTATTTGTTATTATTTTCGTTTGAAAGAGGTTAGTCTTCAATCGAGCTCTGCTTCACACCACATTCGATTTTATCATGCAAAAACGAAATTTTTAGAGAACAAATGACATAGCTCTACAGAGGTAGGAGTGTCAATCCCAAAGTTTTTAAACTGCAATAGGGGTTGAGTGATACCTAATTTAAGAACTTATGTAATTTATGATACCATGGTGCATCATTGTTGGAAGTGGATTTCATGGTTTTCATAAAATTAGCTTTAACCTTCTTAAAAGTATGTCTATCCAATAAGGACGCGTAATCAATCTCTCGCTGCGGATAAACTCCATCCTCTTTAAAGGAGAGGTATTTGATTTTTTCTAGTATATGAAACAAACAACGTTTACTATTATTTAATTTTAAATTGTGTTTGATACACCATTCAGCCATGTAATCGACTTTTCTTTGCAAGTTTAAGACGTCACCGAAGTTAGCAATTGAACTATAAATTTTAATGTCATCAGCGTAAGCCAGAACTGGACCAAGGAAGTGCTGCAGCAAATCGTTAATGTACAACAAAAAAGCAAAGACCCCAAGTTGGATCCTTGCGGAATACCAGAAGTAGGAAGGAATTCCTAAGATCGAAAACCATTATAATGCACATAGTTAGATTTATTACTCAAATAGGATTCCATAAATAGCAGGAAAGATGCGGTAAGACTAAAGCAGTCTTACCTTTCAAGTAAAATCTCGTGGTCTATTCTGTCGAAAGCGCTACTAAAATCAGTGTACACCTCATCAACTTGACCCCGCCTGTCCAACTCCCCACAAATGAATTGCGAGGTATTGACAAGTTTACTAACAGTTGACCGCCCACGAACAAAACCATGCTGATAAGGTGAAATGAAAGACTTAAGAGGTTCGTATAGATCAGAGGCTCCCAAACTTTTTTTTCTCATAGACCACTTTGAAAGTTTTGCTGGTTCAGGTGGACCCCCTGCAGCTACATTTCTACTATATTCCCAAAACTCGACAAAAAATGTGAAGATTAGATCTAATTATGGAAATTTGCGTTGCGGCTGAGTTATTGGTTAATTAATTAATTGATTGTGCTGTGAGTGGATGTCAAAAAAGTA
>JARFOC010008487.1:0-36127 GCA_031763485.1 Osmoderma eremita | reverse complement strand
CTAAGTTGCCATCCTCAGCAGAAACTACGAAGGAAGATATTGTTAGACGTCGCACTCTGGGAGATTTGCACCACACACTCAGTGTTATTCAAGTGGTGTTCTGTGTGGTGCAAATAGGTGGAAATACGTATCTTCACTCATCGAGGTGGTAAGGGTATTTTTTATTTTTTGTGTCTAAGTCACTATTACTGGCGGAATCTCTTAACATTTTCAGTAAACGTAAACTGTTATTACTGTTGAAGATTATTTTATAACCCTGTAATACGAATGATTCTCCACAAATGATATAAAGATATTGTCTCTGGTAAAAGTGCATGATGCACGGCGTGATAAGATGCTTCAGTATGTTAGGGAAATGAATGGCGAGGGGCGCAGCTTCAAGATGCGAGCTGAACTACTCCAACGTGTTTGTACCCTAGGATACAACCGTAATTCTAAATGAATAGATCAAAGCCAACTGAAATTAAATTTCTATATGGTATCAAAATTTCTTAACGTAAAATTCTTTTAATTTTAGCGTTCGATTACAGTGTCCACTAAATAATTTAGGAGTGTCAAAACTCGTAGATCACGTGGGGTAAAAGCAGCAAAATCAATAGCAAAACAGCCACACACATCACGAGGGTACGAAAATTGCAAACCAACTAAATAGCGACACCATCTTCCTATTTCCGAACTGCTAGATTTATATTCTGGAGCCAGTTTCTTGAGGATACCACAATTAGTAAAGATTTCACGGACTGTGGGGCAACACAATAAATACACTGTTCGGATTACTCCTCTCGCACAAAATATTAATTAATTTGGGAATCCAGGTATTCATGAAACACGTTTCCCGGATTAATCAAATTTTGTGAGGGAGGAGCAATCGGAACATTATTTATTTCTCAATTTGCAATCCCCGTATAGTTTCGACAGGTGCTATACTTATAAACTATCGGTGTGCGTTCATCAAAAGTAGAATTTGCGCTCATCTTCATGCGCCTCACAAAAACGAACTGAATATACTAACCCGCTTGCACGCTACATCTACAAACACTAACTAAATTTTTAGGTAGCAGTTGAAATATGAAACGAAACCCGCCCGTCTGGATAGTTTGCCGCTACCACAGCCGAACGTGGTAAACGTGTGTGGCCATGCGACCGGCGTTTTTTTTATCCGTTGTTGATCACGACAGAACGTGACTTGTCACAAGTGATCCAATTCAATTCGACTCTCGACCGTGCTCGTTGAATTTATTGATTGATTACACGCCGTTCTTTATCGTTCTAATTGAAAATCGAGGAGCGAAGGAATTTTAAAAAATTGACACACGAACTGAAACAAGCAAACCCTCTTTCTTACCGCGGTGGAATACATCTCAGCATATTTGGCAGTTGCTAATAATAATGTTTATTGTTCAGGTTCAAGGATGTACAGAAATAACCAAACTAAAATAAATGCGTAAATATGTGAAAGGCGAACAACTAGCAGGTGAAACTGGAATAATAAAAACAGAGAGAGAGATTCGCGAAGCTTCTGGCGAGTCCTAATAAATATTCGCTAAAACTATACAAAACTATTTACGATAAAACATTGCCTCAGAGCCACATATTTTTTTTATCTAAATCGTTACCTGACCAGGCTTCGAATACTATTCTATTCTATTCTACTAGATATAAAGAACTGCTGAAACAGCAGAATTAGTTCTCCACTTGAATTAAAGGTGATAAATACACAGATTTATAGCTTATAGTTAACGTTTCGGAATTTATTCACTCCTTTCTCAGAACCTACATACAACATTACCAATCAAAAAAAATTTTCTCACATACATATGGTATTTTGATTAATGTAATTACTTACATAAGCTTGACTGTTACTTGCTAGCCATATAAATTCTGATCATCTCATCTTCAATACTTGAGATATTGGCTTTTGTTGTTTAATTAATAATAAAGCAGAAAACTATTAAATTTAAGAAAAACAAATTTTGGACGATCACATTTAAGATTACAAATTAGAATTGCTCTAGCGAACAAGACGATACTTCCAACCTTGGAGAACGCAATGCTTTTATGCAAATATTTTAACGTATTTATTTTATTTTTCTGGAAATGGATAAAAGAGTATCTATTTGTCTTTGTATGGCTTAAATTTTTTTAAATGAAAAACAAAGACGGATATATTCACATACGGGTGTCTGCACTCGATGTAATATTCTTTGAATTTTGAAGATGTAAGTGAAGGGCTATCAGGATAGTCGGTCTGTTTAATTTAAGCAAAACTCATTTATTCATTAAGCTCAATATTTCGTTATTTATTTTTACAACTTCCCCAGGAGCACGCTACAAAAGTTTTCTAACAATAAATATGAAATATCAATAATAAAAACCAGCTCTACTTACAATTTGAGTTAATAATTTGAATTATAAGCGGCGCAACATACTTAAATTTGACATATATCATAATTGTTAAAACTTTGACAGCTTCAAATCTTAACCGAAAACCTCAAAACCTTCAACGCAAATCAATCCAAATAATCAAAAGCCTTCTGCTTTCATTTAAAGTTAAGCAAGGAAACTCTTTGGGCTACCTGCTACATTTCAAACTATATATTCGAATTTCATACAGAAACTCGTCTGCGGTCATCTAAAGCAACAAATTACGTATCTTCCGCGCCGTTGCTATTTCCAGTCGATTTCTTCGGCTGCATTCACGTAATAAACAACGGGGAAATAGAACGAACTTCAGCGTACGCGATTGATAAATGCGCACCCACCGAATTCCATCTGCATAATTCAAAACCGCAGCCGCCAGTTCCAGGCCCGTCAGCAAATGCAAAACCGCTGAAAGAATCCTCTCTTTAGACTTCCATTTCCCCGAGGCGGAATGAACGTGGTGAAGACGGTCGGTTCCGCTCGCGAACCTAGGCGCCCTCTATGCAGCGCCGCACGAACTATTGGCGGGGGGAATCTAATATCGCACGGATAAAATTTGAAGTTAAATGTAGGGTCAGAGAAGTTTTACAACATCGCATCAGACGCTTTAAGATAAAATACTGGATGCAGAATAGTTGGCTATGCTCCAGAAAAGTATGCCAGAGATGGTGTCCAGTTGGACTTGAAAGTAATTAATTTAATCGAATTATTAATCGGATTTAAAGAAACAAATGCATAACCCGAGAAGAGTCGCATGAGAATGAACAATTATTTAAATCATCAAAATCAATGTTTAAATTGCGGTTATCAAACGAAAATTCCAAATACAAGATAACATCTTTAAAAAAGGGAAGGAGCACATTGCAGTTACTCGTTATCCACTTATAAATTTAAGAATCTAAGATGAGGTGGATAACAATAAATTATGTATCTTTAACCAGAAGAAGATCTGGAAAATTTATATAAAATCATGTCTAGGAAGTCATTATAATTAATAATAAATATATATTTTGCTAATCTGACATGACTAATTATATCTAAATTAGTCATTCAAGTAATCAGAACCTTGTATTCAGAAACTCATTTGCTGGATATTTTCTAACGTATTCTCCTAAAATTAAGAAAAGGGAAAGTATAAGTATGCAGAATAAATAAAATTTCACTAAATCCTAGCCTTAGTTATAACTAGGTATCATTTCTGAAATTCTTATGAATTTTGACAAAAACTCATCAAAATATCTGCAAACATTGTCATTTTCCCAATTAAAAAGTGCCTAATAGATTTTTTAATTTACATTCTACAACAGTTCGAAATATACACTTTAAGGCCTTTTATATAGAAACCAACATAAATAGGAAAGAGAAAGAAAAACAGAAGAAGAAGTAGGAGCGAATGGAAAGCCTACATCTTGGAATTTTTGTATACCGGTTCATCACACTTCAGGCACTTTTTATCTTACCTATTCGCATTACAAATAAATTGTGTTTTTGTTATTTCTGTATAAATAACTACAATTTATACTATTCAGACAGAATGCACAGCGATAAATTAAAAATATGGACCAATTTACAACAGTTTCCCCTACGTATTAATGGCCCAAAAATACAGTCATTTCTTTTGATATACAGGGTGAATCAAAATCAAAATAAATTAGTAGCAAATTTTTTCATTAGAAAAATAAACTAAACTTTGAGGTACAAAAATAATTTAGTCGGAGTCTGATGTAAACAGACGTATCGTTCCACGACTTGCTAAATGTGGTGTATATAGTGTAGTTCAAGTTTTGAAGGGAGTATTGCTCTTATGGAGATCGTACCCCACGTTGCCAAATCGATTTAGGTAATTAATTTTCCATATGTTGTCGCTCTGAACACTTTAGTAAGTAAATTTTATGTTGCCAACTCATAAATGTCAATCTCTGAATTTATCCTGGAAAGATTTTTATTTATGGGTTATGTTCAGTTATGTCCTTATACGAATGTTGATGGAATACTGTTGATTATTATACCATAGGCATACCTAAATGTAAATAAAACACAAGAAAACATCAAAATACACAACACAAATAAATGTTACTACGTATTACTGCTGTATTTATTTACAAAAAAACATATATAAACTTACAAATATTTACACAAGTGTGCTTACAACAAATTGGAAAAAAATTCTATAATAAATTTGCCAAATTAAGTAGTATCGGAAGACCATGAATATGACGATGATGATGAAGCCGATGTGTTCTTTTTTCCAGCTTCTTGTTGGTATTTTAACTTGAGATTGTGGTAAATTATAAGAGTATTCCTTTTACAAAGAGAGTTGTAATCAGCACCCGGAACAAAACCTTTTTCGTTATGGGCACGAGTTAAAGCATAGCGTTGGCCACGACCTTTCGGTGCTGCTAAACCAATATTTAAATCCTGAAGGAATGCTTGTCTAGACGTACTTACTGTGCTGTGAGTCCTTGCGACTTCACCTCCTTGTAGGAATTTAAAAGGTCTGATGATAACGAGATGTTAATCTAGGTGCTCCGAAATAATATGAACATCAGTGGCGGCTCGTAGTTCTTCTCAGAGGGTGGGCAGTATATCGTTACCACCGAAATAAAATGGACGCAGCTCTGACGTATGACGTCACCATCAAAGGTGTTGGTTAACACATGGCTCGCATTTTAGACTGAAGTATTAGTTATATGTGTTATTATTTTGAAGGGCCTGTGGTAGATAGAGGGTGCCACTCCTCAATTGAGACCTTTTTCACAACCCATTCGATTTTATGGAAGAACAAATTTTGAAAGCAAAAACCACGTACAATTTTGTATATTCCAAAATTACAGTTTGTTTTTAAACACGTTTGTAATACGTCTACACGGAAAAACCATTTGGTTGAGTCAACAAAATCTACATTTAAATACGGCCAAACAAAATATCATGTTGTCTCAAATAAATATATAGTTGCAACCACAAAGCAAATGCTATTGTTATTTCAACTAAATATTTATTTCAAACAACATATGTATTTGTTTGCCCATATTTAAACGTACATTTTGTTGTCTCAACCAAATGGGTTTTTCTGTGTAGTGTGTATCGATGACAACGAGTCTATGCATATCCTTTTCAACGATTAGCTCCTCTATGCTGTCACAAAACGTTATTTAGTAGTAGAGCTGCTCAATTTGCACCGGTACAGGCAGTGGCGCGCGCATAAAAGTTTACAAATAAAATAAATGATCAGAAGTAAATTATAATTACCGTATTAAGAGTCTTCCGTGAAATCACTAAGTGAATCTGTTATATATATGCAACATTAGATATGTTTTCACAGTTGTTTCAGTAAACCCAGTGCGGCGTGAGGAAGAAAGTGCTTATATGCGAAAATATAACGTTCTACATCTAGTGACCAACACACTAAAGAAATATTACCAACTGCAAATGAAATTTTAACCCGATCTTAATTTAGGTGCCGCATATCTGGTATAAATTGTACAAATTTGCCCAATATTGGTAGTTTTCGCAACGTAGGCAACATTTTTAAAGCAAACGTAGAACTACGAAAGAGTATTCGCGGCAGCGTACATATGTACATGTGTACACAATAGATCTCGTTGGGACTTGCAGTTATACTGAAGGTTGTATCGAATCTCCGCCACTGCCAGTTGGCGCTAGTGAGCAACTCTATTTATAACGGAAAAAAAGATGATATCCGGCAAGAATCAACAACTATGATGAGTTCTGCCTTATAAAGGTAGAAAGCTAGGGCTAAAGGAATCGAGGGAAAACCCGGTATTGGTATTTTACAAAAGAAGTTAATTATTATACATATCTAAGGTATAACAGGTAAATAAATATTTATATTCAATCAAACAAAGAATGAACCCCCAAAATACCAACCAAAAACTAAGATTATCTAAATCCTAAATACAGACCTTAATAAAAACTTTTCCCTAAGAAAAGTAAAAACTGCATTTTGCAAGCAGTTATAAATAGAAACAAGATCAGAAATTCATTTAAAAATGTTTAAGTCAATGTGTGTCAAAAATATTTTTCAACCTCAAGGTTTTCCTAAATTTTTTTTAAATAATATTTTTATATTGAGTATATCCGTCGATCGTTGGTTGCCGCAAAATGATCGATCACACAGTTATACTGTACTCTTTTTTAAAGATTTGATTAATTCTTTTTTTATTGAAATGGTGGACAAATTTCTTAGCCCGGTTACTAACATGGTATTTCTAGATTATGCTTTAAAGGGCTTAAGTGTGAAAAAGCTTCTCTCTATACAGATGCTGACGTGGCAGGTAACAACAAAATGACTGATAAAAAAGTCTTATACGACCTCGACCATATTACTTTCTTAATTTTTTTCTCTGTATATCGCACACTAAGCCACTGAAATGAAATAACTTTAGAAGCTCCTAAGGAATCATGATTGATAATTTCCCAGAAATATACACTGCTGGCCACGACAGAGCTTGAATCCTACTAGCAATGTAAAATACCAATGTAGTTGCCAGTATACTTATACAAATTATGTATATATGAATTGCTAGTAGGGCGCATGAGGCCGGTATCCAACAAGCGTTGTATGGAGGCTTCGTGCTTGTCGAAGAAAACGCAAGGCGTATCAATAGCGTAAAAAATCCGAGATATTACGCAAATAAACTGCGATTGTATTTTTGATTAATCTTTGCGTAGTGTTTTAAAACGTTTCAAGATTGAATAATCTTGTAGCACAAGGAAACCAAAAATGGACAATACTATATTTAGAGACACCAATGCATTAGGCACACGCTTTTAATGCGCAACATCAAACTAAAAATTTAATAATAGCGGACAATGTAAAAAATAGAGAAGGCATTTCTACAGAAGCTGAAATATTATCGTAAATAGGATACCAGGACAAGTGAATGACAAACTAATATAACGAAATAAACGAAAATATAAAACGACCGACCACTTAATACCATTTAATTATCTGGACCCTTTCCTCTGTAGTGAAAATCATTCTATTATAAAATTTTTACAAAGAAACCAAAATAATGAATTTAATTTAATAGATTTCAAAAATAATGTGTAAATAAAGAGAAAATAATGTTGTAAATTTAATTTATAAATCCCGAAAAAGAAAAATCTCAAAGTAAAAGACGCTTGACTAACTGACTGCATTAGTGAGATTGCGTC
This sequence comes from Osmoderma eremita, assembly GCA_031763485.1. Classification (NCBI taxonomy): domain Eukaryota; kingdom Metazoa; phylum Arthropoda; class Insecta; order Coleoptera; family Scarabaeidae; genus Osmoderma; species Osmoderma eremita. The sequence continues at coordinate 28,528 of JARFOC010008487.1, read as the reverse complement.
GGTCATTCGTGATCCGCGATATGACGAAATACATTACTTATAGACGGCTTTAAAGTTTAGAAATGGCCAGGGCTGTATACCGAATAAAATGTATGTAGCTAATTTATATCTTTATTTATAATAAAATGACTTATTGAGGTTTATAACTAATGAATCTTTAATTATATTCCTTAGCCACTTTCATTACGGTGGAGAGGGGGAGGAGGGTACATATTCGTAATTAATTGCACCTTAACGATTAAGGAGCAATTAGATTTCTTAGAATAAATCATTTCAGGGGACTTGATATGTATTTATTGGGCTGGAATTGTCTGCCCTCCCAGTCGAAACGAAATAACGCATCTGTAACGTCCAAAACGTTTGCTGTGTTCTGTTGTGTTTCTGCAAAAAATCAAAAGCATGGACATACGCGATGTACACCATGGTAAGAATATTCCTTTATTACTTTTAATTTTAATATAACATTGAATTCTGAACTAACAAATCCGTCAAATAGATACTGAGTTACTTTTATTTACTTAAATTTGCTTTCATGTTGACTATTGTGGGCACGCCTGAAGAAGACGAATGTCGAAACTATTACCACACAGTAATTAAAATAAAACATATAAAAGTGCGTTACAATTAAATTTCATACACTAAACTTTTATTTTTTTTTATTTCCGAGGAGTGAGGTAGTCCTTACAGAGCGAAATATCCGATGAGTGTCAATCCATTGTAAAATCATGATAAAATGTATATTTATGTGCAAACAATATCACTTCTGATTCTTGAAAGAAATTTTATTCGTTAAATCAACAAAAACTTGTTGTTGTGATTTTTAATAGTGACGTAACATAATCCGGGCCTTTTAGGGCGTCCAGACCTCTTCTGCTGTACCCGTCTTCTTCGCTTCTTTAGTAAGTTTTTCCGTCTCTTCCTATCTTTCGTCTTTTCCTTCCAGCCCACGTCGATCTCTTCCAGTATATCTGGATTTCATTTTCTTCTCGGTATTCCTTTTCAGTTTTTGCCTTCTAGTCTTGATTTCAAAACCTTCCTCACTTGTCTCTCCTTCTGCATCCCTACCAGGTGTTCAAACCAACCCAATTTTTTCATCTTTTATCGTTTCCATTACAGATTTGACTGCCAATTCCTTTCTTATATCCGCGCTTCTTATTTTTTGTAATCTATTTACCCGTAGCACTCTTCGAGTGTATCTCATTTCTGCTATCTGTGTTGTTTCTTCCTGTGCTTGTTAGTTGTGCAAGTAAAAACTATCTATTTGTTTATTTACTTTTATTTGTTTTTTATTTGTATTTTTTTTTTTCTGTAGGAACTCAAGGAGATTGTTGCAACTGCCAAGTACCAATTTTTGACGAACAAATCTTCCCGAACTTAGGGGACAACCTATATACGGGTATGCGATAATTTATAAATAAGAATGAAAATATTTTGGATTTGAATAAATTACACGAAGAGATTGAATTTAAATTATTTTGTAGGTGTGGAGAATTTTAGCGTATTACAAGATCCGGGGTGCTCATTTTTCGCCGGAGCACATGTAGCTGCTGGACCTTCTACGCCGGGTAGTGCCGTAGATAATGGAATTCAAGGTGAGTGTTTTCAGCATACAGTGCCGTTATTGGTTGTCATTGCCACTCTCGTAATATTATAAGACGTTTTAAAACGTGCCGCACATATCGTTAGAGATTAATAAATATATAACTGGATCATTGCTGCGCATATTTAGTTATTAATTTTATTCAAATGTCCTTATTCTACCAAAGAATGCTTCCCTGTAAATTATAAATAATAAATAACTAAAATTCAAATATGTATTCAAATCACTAAATGAAAACCTGCATTAGCATCTGTCCTTATTTCATATTTATTAATTGCTGTTCTGTTATTTCTTGTACAGCTAGCGAAATTGCACTTTTCAATTCATCTAATATGTGTAACCCATTCCTATAACCGTCGATTTTTAAATATCCACATAAAAAGTAATCAAGATTTGTCAAAACCGCTAGAGCGAAGTGGCCAATGTTTCGATCACAAGCAATAAAGATCGCACTGTACATACTTATCTAAACTGATACATACGGAACATTAGGCATTGATAAATTAATAGTTACTCTTATGGACGATTTTCGTATCATTTATATTTGGTTGCAAACTAATATTTTGGAATTTATTCGATTAATACCATGCTTTTTCTGACGATGAACATGCTCTAGCCAAAAAAGTTTAAAGGAGAGAGTGAGATCTTGTGCAACTACGGTCGGGGTTTAAAAAATGTTTGAGATTATATCTAAAGGAAAAATACCAGAAATAAAATCACTTATTGAGTAGGATATTTAATTTGAATGTTTGAATTTTTTTTAGCAATTCATCTGATAAAGAATTGCAGTTACATTGTCAATTAAATATTTAATATGCCCATTACATTCGGTGTTATGAAACGGGAAATTTACCAGTTTTTTTAATACTCCAGCGCTTATATTTCCTTAAATATTTCGTCTTACAGCACATTTCTTTAAAACAGCAAGGGTCATTTTCATAACATGCTTTATCATGTTAATAGCAATTACTGTAGAGGAAACTACCTAATGTCATAGTTTGGGAAATGGAAATATTAAAATTTTTACTTAATACAAATTAATAGTTGACGTCACTTAAAGGTTGCTGTAAACACAATTTTTTTCGCACAATTTGCATCCACATGTTGAGGTAACCCTGTTACGAATATATCCTGCGAAATAAACAATGGCACAATTTTCTAAAGAAGCGTTGCATTCTAGTACTCTATCGTTATCTTCTGATGAAGATATACTATCCTCTTCACAACACATTGTTCATCTGCTTCCAGAGTGGGTTCACATACGTATGTTGCATTTTAAATTCGGAAAGCAATATTGTTCGTTCCTGTTAATATCGATTCTAAATGTCACTCGAAAGGGGCCCATGCATCCCAGTACCCCAGAGCCGCCACTTGGCTTAAAACGGCGTAGATTGCATAAGTCACTTTCCGTAAGTTAAAAAAGGATATTTATGGCCTAAGTAGCATTCCCACAATATTTTTTTTATTGAATTTCAGTTTGCTATGTGAATGTATATAATTGCTTTAAAATGTCTAGATATTTCTATATACAATACCTAAGTATATATAACTTTAAAATCAAAATGAGACAAATTCCTAGTAAAATTAGATAATACTTAGATGTACTCATTATTACTGTTAAATTATTAAATAAAAACCATTATTAACGTAAATTATAATATGACAAACATTCCAACTGCTTGGAGGAAATAATTTTTTTAAATTAAATTTATAATAAGGAATTTAGGAAGTATTTGAATTTTACCATAAATTCAAGATGTATTTTTCCACAAATCTTAAATTGAATTCATTTGGAAATAAGGTATTTTATAAACACAATATGTGTTATTCGTAGATAAAAAATCCTGCTAGATAAAAATATTATAAATCCTAATATAAATAAAGTATTTCTCTGGGATGGAAGAAAAAACTGCAGGCTCGATTTCTAAGCGAATAGGGAAACCTCATGCTACTCACTACTTGTGCGTTTTTTTTTATTGAGGCAGAGCGGATCTTATAGAGCGCGTGGGTAGCAAACTATAAGAGTCCAATACTAGGACGAAAAATAATACATTGAATGGTTCAGGAACTTATCAATGATTTGACTTTAAGTGAACTCCATGCGTTAAGTTTACACATTTCAAATATTCTATTTTATCCATAAAATCTGCTATTCTTTTTAAGTTTGTCTTTTAGCACAGCTTACATTTTTTACACAAATTTTGTATAATTTAATCAAACTGAAAGCCATACCCGTGCATAGTTTAAGGTTTCCTAGTAAGGAGATTAGCAAAACTATTTCTACCTGGTTTCTAAATACCCTGTAATTCAGTATTTACTTATGTAGAAATTCAAATGGAAAAGACATAACCACAAACACTTTCTCCCTAAATTATGAGGCTAGTTCATGATATGATAATTGATTTGTGAACATGGAGTAAACCATAACAAGAGTATAAAATATCTACGTAACCATGCATAATAGCCATACAAGATATTAATGTTTGTTTAAATACCCAACACAATAAAAACTGGTATAAATATATTGAACGCCCTATTAACAGCAATTTTACATCGATAAATGCATTCTCAAAATGACTAGTGATTGAAGTAAAAACAATTTTTTTGTAGGAACTCAACAAGTGTGGTGGAATGAGCAGCTACCGATTTCTAATGAACAAACACCGCCGGACGTCAGGCTTGACTTCTATACAGGTATGGGATACATAATAATAATATTTCGAGATTTTGAATAAGTTGTATGAAAAGATAAAAGTTGATTTTGTAAGCAAACAGAAGTATGGTCATAAACAGACTTCACTGGGCAATTGTAAAATGAAAGGTATCGCATAGATGGTGCACTAGTTTTGCCGCGTCTTTTTAAACATGTATCCTGCTTTAATGCTCCAGAATAAAAATCAAATATGTAAAAGAAACAATTATAAATGAAATTTCTATTTTATGTTTGGCTGTATATTTTTGTATATACAGCCAAACTGAGTTAAAAATAAAATAGAACATCAACAGCAAAATACAATACAAAAAAGAATAAGTGAAACTTGTTTATTTAATAGTTGAATGTAAAGACAATTTTAAATATACTCCGTGTTCCGAAAAGTTGTGACGTACTAAAATTAAAATTTTTTTTTAATGGCATATTTTTACATTATTGGATCATCCTCGACAACACGAATGCATCAAACTAAAATAATTATTTGGTTGTAGGTTTACATGCAAATGAAAATCGAAATTTTAAAAATGACTCTCTGCATTTAGAAAATAATTTAAGATTACTTCTGTGTTATTTTTTTTATTTTCTTCTAAATACAAAGAAAAAACAAATTGAGCAAATGTATAAATGTATTTAGATATAAAGATAATTTCAAATGCAGTTAAGGTTGTAAACAAAATACGATCCATATTTGATTAAATAAAATTTAAATGGATGGATTAAATAAATTGGGTATATGTACCACATATCCTCTCTTTACAGTTAGATGTACGTAATGTCAAGTTTTTTTTTTTTTAAGTATAAATGCATTGTTCCACTAAGGTGAATTATACTATAAAAATAATTGGCATCTGATTTACTTTAGAAAAATACGTTTGAAACAAAAACTATTTTTTGTAGGAAGTCGGGCGGGACTTCCTACAAGTGGGGGAACCAAACATCTGAACAGCAAACTTGGGTATGTGAATGCAGAATAATATTTTAAATTTGAACTCAAGACAAGATTGCTTGTCGGTTATTTCTTCTTATTTTCTTGTAAAAACAAAAAAAAAGTAAGAAATTGAATTTGTATGTAAATAACATTTATATGTAAATATAAAGATGCTTTCAAATATTTGAAATGCAGTTACGGTTGTAAAGAAAATACAATCCATATTCGATTAAATAAAATTTAAATTGATTAAATAAATTAGGTATATCTACCACATATCTTTCCTTTACAATTACATGTATGTCAAGGTTTTTTTTTCTTTTCTAAAGTATAAATGCATTGTTCCATAATTCTTATCTGATTAAAATACATTTGAAACAAAAACTATTTTTTTGTAGGAAACCCAGCCGAGTGGGGGAACCAAAAACCTGAACAGCAGACTTCGGGACACTTTTGGCACAGTGTCTGCACGGGTAAGTGATAGAGAACAATATTTTAAATTTGAATTTGAATAAGGGGAGTGAAGACATTTTGTTTTGCAGGCGAGAACAATTCTAACATAGTGGAAAGTCAATTATATCCTATTGCGAATGAAGTACGTGCAAATACTGTGCCTACTACCCTAGAGAGTGCTGCAGATAACAAAATTCGGAGTGAGTATTCTCGATTCTCCTTGGCTTCTTGTATTTAGTTTTTTATATGAAGTACTTCAATTACACTAATATTAGAAATGCTAATACAATTATCTTTAAACGAATTATGTCCTATTTAATTAGTAATTTGGATAAACAGTAAACTTTCAATCATTAATTATTTCTAGTAGTGCTAGAGGATGGCAACTTAGTTACCGAAATGCGTATTCAGAGTTCTTTACTCAACAACGTGGTAAGGGGTATTTTTTACTTAAAATTATATAATATAGTTCTATTATATAATTTTGTGATTTATCTTTTACTTAAATTTATTTCAATAACGGAAAATGAAACACAAATATCAAAAAATTTTAAAATTTTATGAGTTTAGTTAGAAAATTTACAGCCTTCACGAAAGTAAAGTTTACATTAAATTCGTATTGCTCTCTTTTGTAACACGAGAATCCCCTGGAAATCTGAACATGAGCCCCAATGGATGATTCCATATTGTAATTGAAATTAAAGGTTTGAATGATAAACTACTTTTAAAGTTTCCTAATTGCATGATGATTTCAATGTTCTTTACGCATGATAAACTTTAGAAAGCTTCGTGCAGAGATTGTCAACATGGTATGTCCATTTTAATTTCTGATCAACTGTAATCCCTAGCAATTTAATTTAGACTTTCTTGCAGAAACCAAGGGTATGCTATAGTAATTCTATAACATACTACATCTGAACTACTACATCTGAACCCCCCATCTGGTGCAAATCAGAGTAATGAGGACTTGTCCAGATTTATTACAAACTTATTAACGGCCATTCGATCTTTTACGGGGGTAAAAATGTTGGTTACATTAAAAATCATTCCATTTACCGAGCTACCGGAAGTGATGATACTAATCCCATCAGTATACGTGGTTAATTTGATTGATGGCGTGTTTAGCGCATTCGAATGTAGACCGTTAAAGTAAATTAAGATCGTAGGCCAAGGACCGATCCTCTTGGCACACCGATGTTGACACTTTGGAGATGTTACTGTGTATCTTTGCTTGTTGGGTGCGATCACTTAAATATGTATGGGACTACTCATTGGCTTGACCTAGAAACCCCTTATTGGCTCAATTTATATAATAAAATTTAATGATTGATACAATCAAAGGCCTTAGAGAGTTCCAGAGTTAAAATTTCTGTATGTCAGACAAAATATCAAATAATATTGGTACTAGTATTGGTACTTTTACCTCTAATATGCCATGTTGATTTGGCTGAAAATAATTGCGAGATTCTAGAAAACTTAATTCTATCATATATAATCATTTCAAATAGTTTTTCAAAGTTATTGGCCTATAACTGATAATATCATCAGGGTCACCGCCCTTGAATATAGGATTCATTAAAGACAATTTGAGGGATGCGGAGTAGGTAACTACCGAAACTAAACGATAAATTTATTAAATAAGTTAGAGGCTGTACAATACAGTCTGACTTCTTTTAATGTAAACTGTCACAAATTTCAGAATTATTACGTTTATTAATTACGAATTATTAAGATCAATACTTATTTCTTTGGTTTGCAAAATAATATAAACATGGGAGCGTGTTCTATTTTTTGCCATTTTCTTTACAGAGCCCTTGGTGTGCCGCCTGTGTGGAAAAGCCTATCGGAGAAATTATTACTTCAACCTGCATCAGAGCAGATGTTACGCCCTTTACAAAAGACGGTACGTAACTTCTAGTTTTAAATTACAATTAGATTTAGAAAAATAGTTAACCCATTTGTAAGATTAATTTTTGTTTTATAATAATTCTCATTATTGCATATTTTGGTTTAGGAGGCAGTTGATGTTAGCGATGAAGTACTGATGTTACACCAAGAGGATGAAACCTCATAAAGATTTAAAGATCGGCAATTAAAACCCGCCCACGCGTGATGAGATCCTGAAGAGCAAAGTGAAATGTAGACTGAGAAGAATCGTAAAAGGCGACTTCCGGTGCTCATTGATAATTACAGCATAATTTAAGCGATCGCAAGGGCTCTAACGACGGTTGGTGGGCAGAACTCGTGTCCGTCTTTAATGCTGGTACGCCTTTAATTGCTTTCTTTGATCGGTACTGCGAGTGTTGATCATTTTTACATGAATTCAATCAATTTTTGTATATTAAACACCGAAGGATTACCAGCAAATAAACTTTTACCTGCCAGAGACATTGAATACTGTTGGATGACCATCTGAGTTCATTATTAATCTTTCACTAAATAATTAAATTTTATTATAAGTTGTCCATAATACTTGCTCTAACTAATGTTTATAACATAACCTTGTAAAAACGTCACATTTAAACTTTCTAGGATAAGTAGAAAGTCTTCAGGATTTTATCATTTATTTTTAATGTGTTTAATGATTTATGTCACCACCACATACTATTAAAAATCAAAAACATATTGCATATAAAAGAGCAAAAAAAAGTTCAAGAATTCAGTTGGATATTGTCTTCGTTATGCGAAAGTAACGTCTAGGTGTTAAGTAGTGTATTATGTCCTGATTGAATAAAACTTCAGTGTTATTAAAGTAGAGTGTTTTACTTCCTGAAATTATCATTACAACCATAGGAGGTAGAGCCATTGTTCTCACTACCCCAGAATTTAGACCGACAATCATTAAAAAAGCAAAACAAACCTTAATTCAAAATGGTTACCCCAAAAAGATGATCATCAAAATTTTCATACACAGATGACACCTCAACTAGAACAAGAATTTTAAAGAAATAAAGCCAACACAAATCAATTGCAATATTCATTGAATTTTAACTCCTTATGTTAAAAATTTATCAGAGAATTGAATCACATACTAAAACCATATAATTACACCATTGCACATTCCAATAGTAACAGCTTAAAAAGACACCTATATACAAACTTAAAACCAAGAACACCTTTAAATAAAACCTCTCATGTAGGACATAAAATTAATTGTAAGGACTGCAATAATATATATATATAGGGGAAACTATGCAATATTTAGAAGCAAGAATTAAGGTCCACAAATACAGTAAAAATATCAATGCTTTAAAAAAAACACAAAACTTCAACAAAACATAATATTGATTTCAACTCTGTTAAAATTCTTAATAAAGAAATTAATTATAAAGCTCGAAATGTACTAGAAATGATTCAAATTCATAAACACAGCAATTCCCTAAACCATCAAACAGATATTCAATTTCTGTCTAAATCATACAATTTAATTATCTAAGCATTTGGAATAAACACATTTAAAATAAACACCTGTAGTCTAAAACTCACTATATACATCGTTAAAATATAAACACAAAAATGAGTTCCTACAAAGGAAAAGAAAATTAAACATGTGGCTGCGTACGTGTCAGATATCTAGAGATATTTCATTCTGTTCTTGCCAGTTAACATAAATACTAGACAATAATTTTAAACAAACTCATACAAATCACATAAATCAAAGATGTAGTCGATAATTTTAAAAACAAAATATTTAAACAGAATGAACTTTTAGGTAAGTTCATTTAGTATCTATAAACAGACCGCAGATCAGGTTACTTACTAGAAGAATGAAGTGTAGTTAGGGGATCTTTAATAATATAAAAATATATAGGCTTTAAAAAGGCATTTTTTTCGTACCACCTCTTTTATGAAACAGTCAGTATATCGGATATATTTTCTGCAGATGCTCAATTAACAATATATTACATCCCCAAAATATCAGATTGCTACCTAGCATACAGCCCAAGTAATAAAAGATGGATGTACTATTGCTGCACCATGTATAAAAAAATGCGGGCAAAATTAATTTCGAAAAGAAATAAATAAATTTTTAATTTAGGAACATTAATCGAATAGGTTTTTATGGAAAATGTCACGTGACAGCCATCAACCGTTCAGGACGCAGATATTAGTGATCCTCACGTAAAAAACTTGAATATCATTAGTGATCATTAGCTTTTCATCCGTTGCCAGAGAAGGTTGTGTGTCTCTGCTTAATATAATCCTACAAGGCCCCGCCATTGTTAAAAGTTTGTCATCAAAATTTTAAATTTATATCAATTTTTTTTAAAGAAAAGAAAAGTATCGACGAAATTTTACGAGCGAGGGCGTAGTAGAGTCAAAGTTTAATTAATTAGAAGAAGATTTTTTTTATTATTGCAACCAATCTACCTGAGAGTAATTCCCGAGCATAAAGGAGAAGTAGCTGTTCCGTGCCTGATTATATCTTTTGTAAAATCAAAGTAAAATCAAACACATCTGTTCTCGGTTAAATTCTATATTCCACTGCCTACGTATATATAGATCACTAACAGTGTATGTGACTCATTGTCCTTTTTATAATATGCAGGTAGGATTTGGGTCCCAACCGATACATGTTTTGCTTAATGTGTATTATTTGAAGATAATACATTAAACGGTCTTACGTAATAGAACGACAAACATAATACACTAACTATAACTATAACTAACTATAGCTAATAAACAAACGCTCATCATTACCTATCATAATAGTAATATTAACAATAATATTCTAAACTAATATACAATTAACACTTTTAATAAATTATATACCTGTGATTTGAACTTTTGTAATTTTCTTATATTCTACCCGTTATATGCAATTTCTACTACCTCGGTGGTGTTTATTACCCCGTATAGCGATGCAGCGCAAACTCAAGCGCTTCGCCAATGTGGTAGCCACGCCCACTGGATGAAAGGACGAGGCACGTTTTCGTTACGACTTTATTATATATACATCGCCCCACACAATTGGAACCAGGATTTACTGGCCGAAATTCTATATTCTCGACCTCAAGGTGCTGGTCAATCGCAATAAGCAATAATCTCTTTCTACATTAATCTTTTTATGTCATACGAACTAACGTATTATAACATAACTATGTAATAAAAAATACAATTGTGATTTTCTTTCGATTATCATTTATATTTGAACCGGCAGATTTTGAAAATTTACGCATCAGCACAAATGTTTACCTTCATCTTATATGTTGATTCAATACTTCTCGACCCTTATTCAAATCTATCACCATTCTTTTTTAAATTTAATTTCATTCCACCTGGATTTATTTTTCAACTGCAACGCAACCCTATTTTTTATCGCGGGCAATTAATGCACCTCAATACATTTTCTTTAAAGGCCCCAACGATAAATGGAGATGGATTAATGCTTACAACCCCCTTTCCCGCCACTCTCCCTGGAAAAGGGTGGTGTTTTTATGGCTTACGCATTTAAAATGGTTCTTTAATCTTTATGGACGTGTTAATTGACGGTTTTATCTCGTATCTCGCGCGCTCAATCTCCACGCGTTATACGATACTTTTTACTGGCTAATGTAAAGTTTTATGGGTGTTCTTTTCGATTTTGTGCGCTCAAATTACGACACAGACGGAACGGATTAGATATCGCTTGGAGGGATACTTCCAGGAAATTGTTGTTAGGATAATTATTACCGCAGCATATTCATTTGTTTACGCAATGAGTTTAATATGCACGCTTCATATAAATATCGACTATTATAGCCATTATTTTTAAAAATTGTTACATGCTATGTAGATACAAAATGATACAATGATGCATAACTTTCAAAATTACGTAGGTCAAAAGAGTCTATGGGAGACTTTAAGAAGAAGCTGTAAGGAAGTAACGAATATTTGCCTTTTAACAATTGGCAAATCTATACTTTTTGTATCATTGCGATTTTACCCTTGATTGAAGTACTGGTTAAGATCGGCACCAATACAGTTATGTTTGTTGATATACATATTAAATTACTCATTGCATTTACGACATAAATTGGTATCATTTGTCTATTTTGGTTCATCCTTCTGTGCCTGTTGTATTCTCCCAGTTTTTCTTGTCTTGTATTTATCGTCGAACAAATCAGTTTTTTCTAAAAATTATTACCACCATCAATAGCGTTGTGTAATGAAAACAACAATATGATTACATATAATACAAAAAATGATGACTTTGTAGAACTGGAGTATGGAAGTTTAGAAGCGAAGGCGAAGGGGAGAAATCTATTCGCTAAAACTAAAGCAATGATTTTGAATTGCTTTACATATTTTGATAAAAATATGAATGTTTCCGGGGCGGTAGAAGAAATTTGTAAAGTGCTTGGTTGTGGCATAAGAATAGTATGTTCTGTTCGTAAAGAAAAGGAAAACCAGCAACCGACAAGGGTTGTAAAGCAGCAGCAGAGTTATGCGCAAGAATTCTCGTTTACAAGCATATGATGAACACAATCAAACACTTGTCCAACGTATAGTTCACAGCTTTTTTCTACGAAATATTCCACCTATGATATTAATTGCAGTTAATAGTGAAATAGATTTTCCCAATTTTTCAAGAAGTATGCTGTACAGATTCTTAACCGACATTGGTTTTGCATTTGAAAAAATTGGAAAGAAGTTGATGGACCATGATACTATTATAAGATGGTGTCATGATTATTTACGTGGTCTTAAAATGAAGGGAGAAACATTGTTTTTTACAGGGGAATTGTGGGTGAATACTGTAACAAAAGCATGGACTGACAGCAGAGTAAATACACTACCGCTCAAAGTATTTACCCACCTCTATTTTTATACTTATTTCCGATAAATGCTAATATAATAACACCGTCACAAACGCCTAACAATCATTCGGGCATGCTTAAAGCAATAAATGCAGATACAGGGAAATCGTACAAAGTGATTATGTTACAACGAAACAACAAGCTCTTTTAGGGTATGTTCTGGAGAATACATCATATTTATTTCATTTATTAGTCAGTTCTTCTTTCGTCGTTGTGTGTTTAACATCTGTAGTTAAAGTTTAGTATATTTTCACAGAAAACAGCATTTGCGATGCCAAAAAATCTGAGTTATCGATAGAAATTTGTGCATTGATTATTGATTATCATAAAAGTGGCAAAAGTAGTAGAAAAGTTGCCAGAGTTAAAATTAGACAGAAGAACAGTGGACTACAACATTAAAAAATTTCGCTTAACGGGTACTTTGTTAAACAAAAAAAGAACTGGAAGGCCCCAAGTAACAACAACAGCAGAAGATCGTATAATAGTAATCACAAGCAAGCGAAATAGAAAGAGAACCGCGCAAAAGCGATAACTAAGTTACCAGTTACCAGTCAGCTGAGATCCGTGTTAGCGTGTGATCTTATCGGCGTCGAATGACTAATAAATCAAAAAAAGTAGATTTCTGCCAATTGCCTTCTATTTTTGATTTATTAGTCATTCGACGCCGATAAGATCACACGCTAACATCGCTTTTGAGATTACGCCATGAATCCGCGGCTGGGCGTTAGATGTCTCTTCGATATTCCTTAAAGACATGTGCTAACGTTTGGTTAACGATACGGAGTATTGAAGAAGCGAGAGGCATTCCTCCGACGTGAACTGATGAGGACTAAATCAGTCCGAAACAGCTGTCTGTACGTGAGGAATGCCTGGAACTATACAACCAGACATGTTGTGTGATCTCAGAGGTATATTTATATATTTTTTTCATCTTTTGAACGTACGTGCCCCGGCTATTGGCAGAAATCTTCTTGTTTTGACCTTAAACATGTTATGAAAAGTAAGACAATTAATATTTAGCATAGTGGTTTTATTTTACTTATATTTCATCAACTTTAGTTGAAGAAGAAATGTGGAAATTGGACGAGATGCAAGATGAAGAATTTATTATTAAATTAACAACGGTCTCGTCATCATCATCTACATGGTCTTCCGATACTACTTGATATGACCCATTTATTATAGAAATGATTTTTAATTGTTATAAGCATACTTGTGTGAATATATGTAAATATATAACATAAAAAGCCATATAGGTTTTTCTGTAAATAAATATAATATGACACGTGACTATAGCAGTAATAGGGAGTAAAATAATTTATTTTTGTTATGTGTATTTTGATGTTGTTTCCTTTTGTTTAAGGTTGTGTATACCCGTGGTACAACAATCAACATTCGTATAAGAAAATAACCCGTAAATATAAATCTTACCATGATAAATTCACAGTTTGACATTTTTGAGTTGACAACATAAAATTTACTAATGTGTTCAGAGCGACAACGTATGCAAAATTAATTGCCTAAATAGATTTGGCAACGTGGGGTACGATCTCCGTAAGAGCAATACTTCCTTCAAAACTTGAACTGCACTATAGACAAAAAACTTTCTGTGAAAGGTTCCACTTCTTACGTTAATGCAAAATTATTATTGTTATTCTCTTTAAAGTAAATTTGGTAGAAATTGTCTACAATAGTTAAGGTGAATAACTGTAGTGATAATAAAATTGTATACAATGTTTGCAACTGTAACTGTATAACAGCGCGCCACCACTTAATATCTAAATGAGATAAAAATAAATTTATTTTAACGCCATGTTCCCTTCGTCGCATAATCTGAGCACAAGCAACGTTCCTTACTCACATACGAGTGAATGTATGTAAATTTCGTCTCTGCTTCGTTGTCGATAAGAAGCTAAACTCCTTATAGATTGTCAATCGGATTTAATGGCACCAAAGATGTCTGCGTCCCTTGTAAATAGTGAATAATAAGTGTCTGTGTGTGTGCGTGCGTGTACAGTGTATCCTACACGTCCGCTGGCAGCGTCCCGGTGTATTAATGCATAATTCATAAGCCGTGTTTTCCTTCACAGATGTGCCTCGTAAGTCGTGTTCGATGCCTGTAACTGTAATTTATAAATTATGAATTTCTCGCCTTTTAATTTCCCTACCTCGTTCTACCAGTACTCGCTGGTTACGTACATATCTGCCACCGTAATGTATTTTATTAATTATTTATGCGAGTCGACTTCTGAGAATTCACGTTTGGCGCGTAAAGAGCGCGACGGGACAATTACGCAGCTGTTTTACGATTTATTCAGGTTTAGAAAGTAAGTTTTAATTGTATTGATATTTATTAAATAATTACGCCAACAATTACAATGTGGGTTTAGCTTAAAATGTTATACCGTGAACACGTAAAGGTTGGAATAAATTCATTTAAAATTTTTCTCGAAGAAACGCTCGGACTTGTCGATTTTTGATTTTAGTTGCCGTTTTGCTGATAATTATTTCATGAATGCAGGCTGACACAAAAATATGAATCATGTCCTGTATGTAAATTCAACTGTTTTCTAGAAAAATGCATTGTAACTTGAAGCATTAACATATTATTATTTATTTAGAAAAAGTAGCAAAATGCAATAAAAATTAAAATTATTTTATCAAATGTTGGAAATGACCTCCACCAACTTCCTGGCAGTATCCAAGACAATATTGAAATTCCTGCAAAACGTTATTAACTACATTAGGCTCTATCAATCTCATTTCGTCTCTTATCCTATTCTTTAAACCTTCGATGTTGTTTGATCGGTTAACGTAGACCTTACACTTAAGGTAATCCCACAGAAAATAATCTAATGGGGCCAAATCTGGAGATCTGGCCGGCCACTCAATTGGACCCCGTCGACCCATCCATCGTTCAGGGAAAACCTATATTGAGATACTCACGCACAGAACGAGAGTAATGGACCGGAGATCCATCTTGCTGACACCATAAGAAATCGTTTATTGTGTCAAGATCATCTGGCTGGGGTATATAGTGGCAAGATATGGTACTAGGTCATCTTCTAAAAATTCTAAATATCTGTAAATCTTATTTTCAACAATGCCGGCCCAAATATTAAATTTTTGAGGATACTGGTACGACATTCCATTATCCAGCGGGGATTTTCAGTATCCCAACACCGACAGTTTTGCTCATTTATACCTCCATTGAGACAAAACGTTGCCTCATACGATACTTTTTTTTCTATCCTGCTGACAGTAGATTGACATATTGGCTCTCTGTGAGGATACTTGGCATTAAACATTTCGCAAACTTCCTTTTGGGGTGCGCATCCCATCCCCATAACCAATCATCATCAGTATCTCCATTCGCACTCTTTAATTGAGACGTACCATTTAAATAAAACTTATCGTAATAAGTTTTGCTAAGAGAAAGTCACTTAAGATATGAGTCAACTGTCACTGTCAACGGTATGACTCAATTCAAAGTTTTATTTACATAATTTAAGTGTTTAAGTTTAGTTGAATTTTTTTTCGTAAACAATTGAATTCAAGTAATGTCGTATACTTGAATGATACCTCAAGTATGTTCAGAATTTAACGTAGAATTTAAAAATGAAATAAAAAAAAGGTGTTTCCATAAAAGAAATAAGTGAGCTATCATAAGATTTGGGTCGCCCTGTATTCATGAAATAATCATCAGAAAAACGACAACTAAAATCAAAAATCGACGGGTCCGAGCGTTTCTTCGAGAAAAAATCTCCTGAATTCTAAATGAATTTACTCCAACCTTTATATCCTCACGTATAAATAAAGAAAGAGAACAAACGTAACTTATAAATAATCTGAATTTAATAAACCTACCAACGCGATCTATGTGTAGATGCCGGCATTTCGCCTTGTCAAGACTCCTCAGTACACCTATGATCAGATGGAGGTAACAATTCTCACGTTAAACGCGCATATATATATATATAGAATATAATTGATAATTATGTGAATGACGGGCAAATTATTAATTTGATTTTGTACTGACGAGCCTTGATAAGGCGAAATGCCGGCATCTACACATAGATCGCGTTGGTGGGTAACAATATTAAATTCAGTTTTAATATATTTATCGGATTTTTCGGATTTTCCGCTGTCTTTACGGGCAATAGACGCGCCTACAATACTGCGAAAAATGAAGCAGTAATTACTGTCCGAATTTGTAGTATAAAAATAGCAAAAGAGCGTCGCAATGTGCGGTGAGGGATCAAATTAATAATTTGCCCCTCATTCACATAATTATCAACTTATAAATAATGAATTAACAATGCCGTAAAAATCGCGATAATGAAAGTTAACAACGGATATCAACACACACAAAGTTGGGGAACGTAATTATTCTGTGCGAAAAAAACGGCAGATAATGTTATTCCCAAAAGCTAAAAAGTAAAACCTCGAATCAGAGGCATGTGACACAGAGAATAGCGAGAATAACAAGTGAAGCTCTTGTTACAGGAGGGAAAAGAACTTTAATGATATGACTTATATAATAAAAAAATACACAGATCAAAACTACAAACCCAAAAAGTGATGATTAACTTATCCAGCAAGCATATCGACTAAAACATGATCAACATCGTCACAGTGTGTGTAATTTTCTTTGGCTTAGCATGAAAAAAGTCGATTCTTCTTTTTGCACGGTTGATTGACACAAACACGATTTCAAGATCATTTCTGGTCGAAGCATTCATGGTAGATTTACAACTATGAAGTACACTAAATGCTTTCTGGGAAGCCGATTCTGGGGTCAGTATGTGTTAGTAATTGAAGGAGTCTTATGAAATTATAGCGTTGGCATATGAAATTCGTGGAGAAGGTTTCGAGGATATGCAAACTGAGGACATCGATGAAATAATTGACAAGCCTACAGATAATGATGCTATGATTGAATTAATGACAGATAACCATAACAACCACAATCATAAAAGGGATTAGGTCGACAATCATCAATTACCTGTTAGCTTCATGTCTGAGGACCTTAAACTTGGCGCAAGTCTGGAGAATCATTTTTTAAAGATTGATCCAAACTCAGAACGAGCGGAAATTCCAACGAGATCTGAAGATTTCTTTGGATGGGTGCCACGAATTGTACGAGGAACTTGCGAAGCCTAAAGCGCAAAATAACAGATTTTCTGATAAAATAAATACATTGATAGAAATGCTTTTTAAGTGTTGGTCGACGGGTTTTATGATCCAGAACCGTTAATTTATTTAGCTTCGTATTAGCAGCGTTTCCATACAACATGCAACCGTAATCTATCCGGATGTAGTTGAATGTATATAGATATAATTAAAATAGTAAGAATCGTTACTCCACAATTTCAACATTTCTTCTTCTTCAGTAACATCATTCATGCTTAGACATCAAACATTTCTGTACTCTATGACGAGGAATATTAAATTATTAGAATTTCACTTAACAATCTGTCAAGTTGTGCGCACTCAGAGCATTATAAATTGAGAGGACCGGATAAAAATTAGAAATTCTCCCACACCACCTCTCTCTCTCCTTTAACTCGCAGTACCGTATTACAAAACTAATCACGTATTCCGATTCGCTCCGACTGAACAGAACACCGCTAGAATATTGAACTATTTCCTGCGCTCCCCTCGTGTGAATGTTCCGTTCCGGCTGCATAGAGCGGCGTGTAAACGCTGTCATTGCTAGTAATTTTGACTGCTCCCTTCCCTGCGTACGGTTCCAGTATACAATGAAGGCTGACGTATTATCAATCAAGTCAATGAAGACCCTGAGCAATCCCCTTGTCCGTAAGAGAATTATAAGGTGAGAAATAATTTCTGTAAGTGTTGAGGGATATATAACAATTTGGGATGAATTGTGTTAGATATTCAAAAGCTAATTTTTTATGATGTTGGACATTCTCTGCGTGTTATTTTACAATAACGCGTAAATAGAATGTCTTCGCAGAACTATACCAAAGCTGATTGGAGACAATAGCGTAGAAACGGTAAAGCTAAAACAGCAGACGAAGTCAACGGAGTACCTGCGGAGCAAGTACACACATTTTTAGGATTAAAGCACACCGGGCGGTGACTCAAGTGCATAGATTTTATTACGGCTCGTAAAGTTACAATTGCGGCGACAAACACCATTAAGACCCCTATCCTCCGGCTGACCGACACGTCCAAGTTTTTGGCCGAAATATTGTTCGCCTGGGACGCAATAAATTTAATTTGCTACCTTTGTTAAAAGAATTATTTCCACATAATTCTCTGTATCTAACGTACATACGTTTGCATGTATACTGCATACATTGTTGAAGAAAATTAAATTAATCTTTAATAGCTTTCTTAAAAATGTAATGATGAGATATAGTTAATTTGCTAAGCGAACATCCAAAAGAATAAATAGCTTATGATCTTACATCTAGTCGTAACATTACATAGACTTATATACATATACAAGGCTTATATTTACTATATCAGCCGCGTGACTTCTATCACGCATAGGATTTGTAAAACTAACCTCAGCTAGAATATTTAGAGCATCGATGTCGTATCAGTTTCAACATAAACCTGGCGCTTGCTCGTATGGAAAGCTCTCTCGTTTTAGATATTCTAAAAATGTTTTTTTTTACTTTTTCAACTTCTAATATTTGATATATGTAGTACGAATACCAAATTCTCGAAACATAATTGAGCTTTGTTCTGACCAATCTGTAAAAAAGTTTCTATCCATTTGTTAAAATGTTTGCCGGTTCTAATAATGAAATTTAGTAGATGCAGATGCACAAATAGAGGTAATATAACAAACTGCAGTTGGTGATCGAATTAGGCACCAAGTTCCTTTACTTATCACAGGTTATCCAGGTTGAACTTCAGGATTTGTTTGTTGAATAAAACAAAATATTTGAAAAAATCCCTTTAAAGTACTCAATTACGTAAGAAATATGATGTCGGCCAAATGAACTCCACGACTCCGGCGACATGTTACCACTATTTTAGAGGAGTTTGCCATAATAATAATAATAATGTGCTTTATTGTCATGAAAAATTACAAAAATTTATGAACGAATCTAAGTAAAATTACAACTAAAAATAGGTACAACAAACAAACAAGTAATACGAGTAAAAAGAAAATACAAAAATTTTAATTTCAAATTTTACCCTCCTCCGAAAAAGTTGTTATCTGCGTAACGGGGTTTCATTAGGAGGTATGATCTAACCTTCCTGTGGAAATTTGCATAGGTTGGTATCGATCTAAGCTGGATTGGGAGATTGTTGTATAGCTTGATTGCGTTGTAGATGATTGAGGTTTTAGTCAACTCTGTAGTTGGTATTTTAAGATAAAGATCGTGATCAAAGCGTCTTGTAACATAGTTATGGTGGCGTCGTTCAGAAAGATGTTTACGAACTAGTGAGACGGATACAAGGATGGATAGCGCAGGGAGAGTGAGAATTTTATGGTTTAAGGAGTAAGGTTGGCAATGATCTCTGCTCCGAAGACGAAATATGTAGCGAATTGCCCTTTTTTGTAGTTTAGAAATGGTATTAGAATTGTATAAAGTGCAAGTGCCCCAAAGGGGCAGAGCGTAACGAAGATGCGATTCGAAAAGGCAAAGTAAGTGATTCGAGCAGAGGGAGGATTAAGCTTCCTGGCTACAAACCTAATTACAAAGCACGCAGAAGACATTTTTTAGGGCGGAGGAGTCGATATGCAGAGACCATCTAAGAGTGTCATCAACAATAAGGTCCAGGAATTTGATAGATGGAACTATATTGATAGTCACATCTTCGAAAACACATGGTTGCTGCGGTGCACTTTTATACGGTAGAATCACGGATTTTACTTTATTATTGAAGTGCACCACTTTTTGATGATGGTTAAGTCGCTGGATACAGTCGATTGTAGGTCTACTTTGGTTACAGCCGATTGTAGGTCTACTTTGGTGGGGCTGCTCCAAGGGATGCTAGTGTCGTCTGCGAAGAGACATTGGTGCCCGCTGATCTTTAAATTGGTGAAGTCATTGATGAATAGAAAGAAAAGTATTGGACCAAGCACTGAACCTTGCGGAACGCCAGAGTCAATTTCCATACACGATGAGGAAGATCTATTCGCTCTCACGATCAGTTTCCTATTGAAAAGGTACGATTTGAACTATTCCAGAGGAGTACCACGAATCGTATAGTAAGATCATTTTTTTATTAGGATGTCATGACTAATAGTCAAAAGCTTTAGAAAAGTCACAGAACACAGTTGCTGTAAAGTGCTTGTTACTTATATTATTGAAGACTTCATTGAAGAGCGAGAACAAGGCGTCGCCTGTACCTGAATTGGACAAGAAACCAAACTGTGCAGGCGTTATAATTTTGACGTTTTTAAGAAAAGCCATTAGCCATTATTAATCTCTCAATAATAGTAGATAAAACTGGGAGTAGGGCAATTGGGCGATAATTATCAATAACATCCTTATCACCGCCTTTATGAAGAGGGATGATAGTAGCTGTTTTAAGAAATTGAGGAAAAACACCTTTCAAAAATGAGTCGTTTATTAGAGTGACTAGGGAATCGATGGCATCAACCGGAAGGCTCCGAAAAATAGTAATGGGAAGACCATTAGTGCTGCACGTTGATTTAGTCTTAATCTCCTTTATTGTTTGCAGTAGTTCTAGATTACTTTCGCATACGTGCTGCTCTGCAATGCAGCAACTCTCTTCTAGCTCTGAAATCGTAGCAGTTAAAGGTTCCCACAGAAAAGAATCCAAAGGGGGTCAATCGCAAGTCCTCGGGGTCCAATCGATGTGAGAGATAACACGACCAGGAAATTTGGTTTAGAGTTAAATCAAAGTTACATGTGCTGTATGTCATGTGGATCCACCCTGTTGGAAACCACATGTCAATCAAGTTCAAATCGTTGGTTAAATTATAAAAAAAGTCGTTCAACATCTGTCGATAGCGTACACCATTGACAGTAATAGCGTTGTAGCGTAGAGGACGAAGGCTCAAAAAGGTATGAGCCAATGCTTCCTCCAGTCTATAGTGCACATAAAACAATGCATTTTCGTAGATGCACTGACTTTTCTATTCTTTGATATTTCCTAATATCAAAATGGAATCCTAGACAGGCGATTTCTACTTTTTGTATCCGGGACTTTCCCAAAGCGTCAATACGGAGACCATACACACTGGCACAGTAATTAAAGTTAAACAAAATTAAAGTGTTACATAGAACATTTTTGACGCTACCTAAAAGACACTCACGACTACCGTACAACACCTTTAAGTTGCCATAAGCGGACTGAATGGGTTTGTTTACATGAGTAAACATGAGTTTCATCGCTCAGTTTGGACTTTCTACAGAACTCAGCTCCTCTATTTTCTAGTTCTAGTTCACGAATATATATCATTTCCGGTGGTCCGTTTCCTTAAGTTCTTGAATCGATTGAATTTTATACGCCTTTAAATAAAGATCTTTTGTTAAAATTCGTCGAAAAATACAATTATTGTAAACGGCGACGAATTGACGTGCCTGGTTCATCATAGTGCACAATTGAATTACTGAATGACTTATTCGGGCAATATTTCATCTGACGGACCTGTGTGTTGATACCGGAACCTTTGTCGACCACTAATACACAGTATCGGGCATTCCACACACTACATATTGTTTTCATCGTAAACCAACCGAATTCTGGACTTCATTTAACGATATGCTCCGAATTTTGCTAAATCAATTTGTAGTGCGTGGAATTCCCGATAGTGTGTGCTAGTGATACCAGGTCACAGTCCTTGCAATTCTTTACGGACATTGTCGACCATTTGTCAATGAGCGTGCCAGATATTTCAACCTTTTCCACTAGATCACAAATTGCATGCTCACTTGACACATTATTTCGTCCAAAAGATGTTTCCTATCGTAATCGTAACTGATCGGTTATTTCCATTATACACATTATGATGGTTGGTGCAGAGTAATGACGCCATGATGAGTTTTTCAAATGTTTCGGTATCAACTTTAACAATGTAAAAAACTGTTGTAATGTTCATGGAACGCAAACGCCGTCCTATTCAAACTCTAAACTTGCATTTGCATCACCCTTTGGAAGAAGCTTTGGAACAGAGAACTGCTCAATAGAGTAGTTAACTGAAGATACAAGACCATTGATGTATGTGTTGAATTAAAGAGGACCATAAGAATAGATATATTAATATTTTGACATTTGACGTAAATGTAAGGGACGATATAATGAAATATAACTTTGCATTGCAGTGATAAGCAATTATAATTTGTATCTAAAGTTGTTTAGTCAACGTTAGTACTTATTTCTGCAGCCTATAAATTACGCTAGTTATGTCACATGGCGTGTTTATTAATAAAAGTTGGCCCGGTGTGACAATATTGTTCTTAAGAACTCTGTTTAAGTTGCGCTTGCATTTCCGACATTTAGACTAGATTCTTATTTGTTGTTCTTATCTAAAAGTCGGCGTGTTTATTCCTTTTAGAGTAAATGGAATTCCATTTCGAACAATTCATTCACAACCCCGACCGAGGCAAATGAATAAACACACTTCGAATTCCGTCGAAAACACTCAAAATTACCGCAGCCTAACGACTTCGCCAACAATAAGTTCATCCCGCTATCTGCCCCGACGGCGAGTCTGAAGTTCTACGCAAACAGTCCAACGAATTTCCGACTGCTTTCTTCAATTTCCATTCGCCCCTACACGTCGATATATTAGCAACGCAACAACAGTCCTTTCGGAATCAGATCGCCCTAGACGTTCATTAAATTGATTGATACACACAACCAACTCGAGAGAAGTAAAGCAACGCTATAGAGCTACACGTTTTAGATTAATTTTCGTCTGATCGCTGTGCTTGTCGGTGGCAAGCGACGCGCGTGGGTGGCCCCGAGGCGATCGGTGGTACCACTACGCTACACGTTTTTAGTCCGGTAAGTAAACAGACCCACCCTTATTGAGATAATGGCGAGATTAGGTCGTTGGTGGTCCTGACGTAGCGTAAAACGCGCCCCCTATCCACAGACCCGCGAACTCGCTATGTGTACGCAGACCTAAAACGTAAGAGGCTGACTCTAGGGGGCCCGTATTTTCATTACACAAAAGTAAATAAGGTCTGTTTACAGTAATAAAATATCTAGCCTGCGGTGCGGAGGGTTATTTTCTTTTTTATTTCGCCTTTTCGCCTTCCTCAAATAGCAAGCGGGGAGATGTCGGTTGCGAGTCGATAACAAGAATATTCTTACTGACGGAGCACAAAAAATATCTAATTTACTTTTTGATGTCAGCAGTTATTTTTCTACTTTATGGGCGCACAGAAGAAAGTTGGTTTTACGAGGGCATCATCCAAAGAATATTGTTATTGAATAAGGAGAATAAAAAGAGAGATGAGTCGACAATGTACTCTAACATAGCTCACACACATATAGATTTCTTAAAACGACTTACATACGAGGTCTGTAAATTAAGTAATGAGAGAGATGTTTTTAAATATTTTTATTTGAATATAATTATAATTGAACGTTTTCTCCCTCTAAATAATTCCCTTGTGAAGCCACACAGCGTTGGAGACGATTCTTCCATTCCTCATAACAGTGCTGGAACTCGGATATTGGAATCGCCTTTAGCCGGTCGGTTGCAGCCGTTTGAATGCTTTCGAGTGTCCCAAAGTGATGTCCCTTTCAATTTTCGGAAGAGAAAAAGGTCACAAAGGCTCATGTCAGGTGAATAGGGAGGCTGAGGAGCCACAGAAATATTTTTACTGACCAAAAAAACCGTTTATGAAATTGTTGTGTGACCAGGCGCATTGTCATGATGCGTCAAAACTTGATGAACGGTTGTATGAGACAAATTCAACCGTTCCCCGATCATTATGACCGTCAACCGACGATCTGAACGCACAAGAACGCGGATCTTGTTGACTTTGCCATGGGTTGTTATAGTTTAAGACCTTCCTCTGCGTGGCTCATCTCCCATCGACTCTCTTCCTTCTGAAAATGCCTTTAACCACCGAGAAACCTGGACTTTTGACAAAACAGTGTCTCCGTAGGTCTGCTGAAGTTTTGCAAAAGTTTCTGTTGCACTTTTCCAAAGTCTGAAGTAAAACCTGATAGCACACCGTTGCTAGAAATTAATGTCTTTCATTTGTAGAACGAACTACGAGAACCGGATTCACTGAAAGAACGACAACGGACAACCAAATGACTTGATCGAGTTCAAACTTGCACTGAACGCGTATTACAATGTCCACTTGTCGCCCCTCCATGTCCCGTGTTGTCATATCAAACGCTACGTTGTCAGTCTCATTACTTAATTTACACACCTCGTATATTAAATGCGTACAGTGTGTCCGCGGAAAACGCAACATCCTGAATCTTTGAGAATAAATTTTTTTTTTCTCCCATAAAATCGCTGAATCCCTTAGTTTTCAATCAAAGGGGAAAACTTCTAATTGCAAGAATGCCCACTCAAAATTCTTAAATTACTTTAGTTATTGAATCATACCACATTTGGAAGCTTACGTAATTTACAATATAACGGTGTATAACTCTTTGAAACTAACATTGGTAATCTTAAAAAGGTAATTATCTTTTTAATTCCAAATATTCAAACACACTGTTCGGATTACTCCCCCCGCACAAAGTATTAATTAATTCGGGACGATACATGTTTCGGGAATACGTGGATTCCCATTATCAAGTCGAATAACCGAATCTTTACTTCCAAATATTTATCGCGTGCTTCCACGCCCAATATGAAAACTGATTGAGAACAGTGGTACCTAATTATCACATCGTAAATTGAACGATATGTAATACGAACTTTATGAAGAATAATTTACACTAAAATAAATTCAACTTCTAGTTATGAGTACAAAACTGAATTGCATACCCTGTATGTATATAAATTTCAAACAAGCGTATAACAGAATAAATAGGGGCGAAATGTATAAAGCAATATTGCAACCAAAGATCCCAAGAAAATTAATAAGATTGATGAAAATCATTCTCAACAATACAAAGGCTGAAATATGATGGAATGGAGGCAAATCAAAAGAATTTGAACCAAGAAGAGCGTTGAGACAAGGGGATCCTCTATCAACGACACTCTTCAATCTGATATTAGAAATAATAATAAGAAATAGCAAAATAAAGACCACGGAAACCATATTTAATAATAAACACCAGGTTATGGCCCTCGCAGGTGACCTAACAATAATCACAAAATCAAAAAATTACCTAAGGAAAATTACAAGCAGACTAGAACGGAATGCAATGAAATTTGATCTGGAAATAAATCAAAATAAAACGAAATATATGGTTATAACCTGGTGGTGAGCGCAAAAAAAGCAACAAAAAATATGTTTTCGAGAGAGTACGTAAGGTTGTCTACTTAGGAGTTCATATTGAAGAAAATGACATTTAAAACGGTCTTTCACACCTCTCCTTAAAAAGTGCCATGAGCAGTATTTCAAGTGTAAACCTCGATCCAAGAAGTCGTCGCTAGATTATTTTCCTTTTTGAATATCTTTTCATATTAGGAATATTAGTGCCAAAAGCAATTTAACCGAAAAAAGTGTCACTATCGGCCTATGGTCATACCAAATGAAGGTAATATGAAAGGAAAGCAAGCATTAAAGACGAACTTGAATTCTTGCCTACCAGACGTCGCAAGGAACGCTATTCCGAAGCATTGAATTATGTCCATTTGTCTTGCGCATGCTTCATTCGACATGTGGTTTAATTTTACTACACCTGTATACAGTTGCTTCAAAATTAGGTTATCCGTCGATTATTCTGCATCCTAAAATAAGCTAATTTTCCTTTATTTCTTTTATTCCTATCCCCCTTTATCTGCCTTCACAACTATTCAAGTTATATACTCCACAGTACTCGTATCTCCAAGTAAGTTCCTACTCCGTGATAAAACTTTCGCAACCACTTCACCGTTAGAGCGAATATATTTCGAAGGAATTTCAAAGGATATCTCATACAATGCGAATATTTCTACTACCATCGTCTCATTGTCAGCTGTATTTCAATACTTGGAGGTCTAGCGATGCAGAGCGGGAGATACGCTTGCAAATGTATCGGCAAAGATAGCAACTGGCACAGCAAGCCACTCTGTCTGCTGTCTTCTTCCATCTGCTAAGTTGTTACATTCGATTTGGTTCGATAAATCTGACCGAGCGACCGATCGTGCAGATATGCCAATGAACAGTACATACACGTGACTGTACATATACGTGACTGTACATATACATAGTATGCACAATAACAGAGCGTTACCAACGCTTACTAAATCCGTAATTAACGACGTAAATCTGTCCGCGATCATATAATAAAATCAATCGACGATGGACGACCGAGGAAATTTTAGAAAGGCCATACGTGCGACGCGACGGTAATCTGATTTTTTTACTCGACGTTACTGGGTAAGATTAAACGATTAAAACGGACCAGTTTACTCGTGGCGCACAAGTGAATTAACGAAGCGACCAATTAAAGTTTTTATCTTGTCGTGTCAGTGTCTATCAGTATTGAAATTAATTTATTAGAGTTCTCTTCGGGGAACATACGGAGTAAAAAGAAATGAAGGCCTGCACGTATTCGGCACGGTATTTCAAGAGCGGACAACGTTATCGTAATGGAAATCTGTCACATTTTTTTCCAACTTTTATGCTTTACGACATATATGCATGTACGCAACACATACACAAGGTGTAACAATTTAATTCCCGGAATTAACGTTTAAAAAGGTATGCCTGTGGTACCGTACATTAGTGACTACTGTCCCGTTCGAAGTACTTCCAAAACTTCATTGTCTAGAACTGATAAATCTAAAGACCGCGAAAGAAAATTAATTATTCGTTTCTCAACAAATTCTTTTCCTTATTACAAATTATTTCATTCTAACTATTAATTTAGACAAACAAAACAACATAACAAAGGTAAAGTCTAATTTCACTGGAAGTTTTCTAAGTGTCCTTATTGTCGTTCAAGGCAACTCTAGGTTTATTCCATCACATGCAGTAAGTCTATGGGCTTTCAGTTCGTCCAAATTACGTATTTGCATGTTATTATAAACTCGAAGATCAATTTTTTTGGGAAATGTAGCCGGTTCAATAAAACCACAACTTAATTGTTACGCTTACTCTTACTTTCGGTTTATTATTTAAACCTTCTTCAGGAGTACAAACTACAAAATGTGTGTTTGTTGAAGGACAAAAGATAAAGAAATTTGAGCTGAACTATAACTTACATGTTGTGACATTAAATTGTTGATTAACATGTTAAAATATGGACAAGATGTTTAAGGGTCTAAGTGAAATCTACAGTTATTTATTAACAATTAATAACCCCCAAAATATCGGTGGGACAACTTAATTATCACAGCTTTGGTTGCCACATGTGAGACTCTTCCATTACATAACAGCTTTCATCCTTGTAAAATAAGTCTAAAATAATTCATAAAACTTTAAAATTACTATTTCATTGTTACATATAAATATTTCATTTAGAAAAATATTACTAAGTATATTACAGGTTTTTCATTGATATCCACATACGTCAGATTGATTAAGAAGGTCCACTCTGTATATAATTATTTTGAACTTACCGCCCTCACAACTACTAGTTTTGTTGGTGTTTCTATTTTTGAGAGGTTGGCATGGATGACGTATTGCCAGTGGTTCCCGTCTTCTAGAACGAACTATTATGGCGATGCCTGCTGTGACAGCATCACCAATGTTACTTTTATAAGTTGATATGTGTAGAATTCTCCACACTAATCGCTTTTAAATATGTTTGTCTCTTGAACTGTGATATATGTTATACTATTCAGCATTTTAATGTATCAATGTAAACATCTTGTCCATATTTTAACATGTTATTACAAATGCTATGGATGTGTAGATGGATTTGGAATCAATAATAAAAAAATGATTATTAATAATTTCGGTTTGAATTAGTATTACTTATGTGTGAAATAATAAAATACA
>JARFOC010008476.1:0-10985 GCA_031763485.1 Osmoderma eremita | reverse complement strand
CTACTCCTTATCTCACTCCACTCCCACTCCAAGAAAATCCACTCTCACTCTGTCACAAATACTCGAACTCACCTCAAGATAGCACCGATCCCGTGGGTTGCATTTTTTTTTGAAAACATTTCAGCTTGCATATGACATCAATATTTAATAATGTTTAAGGCATGGGAATTAACAAATCTGATATTAGAGCTGTTATACACTACAACATGCCTAGCAGCTTCGAAAGTTACGTACAAGAAATCGGGAGAGCCGGTAGAGATGGTTTACCCGCCCATTGTCACCTATTCTTAGATTCTCAGGTACGTATGTTAGAGTATATGTCAATTATTACCGCTGCATTGATCTTTGATTACTGGGAATAAGAAAAATACGATTTACTACATGTGATTTAAGTCAAGGATTTCCTTTCAGGGTAACGATGAAAACGAATTGAAAAGACATATCCACTCAAACTCCATAGACCGCCACGTGATTCGAAAACTTCTTCAAAGGATCTTCGTGCCGTGCTCCTGCAAAGACACCTGCCCCAAGCACGAAGTCGCCTTCTCAATTCAAGAGACCGTTCAATCCCTAGACGCTCCGGAAGAAAACGTGGCAACGCTCCTTTGCTATTTGGAACTGCACCACTGGCGATTCGTCCAAGTTTTAAGCCCCGCCTATGTGACGTGCAAAATCATATCGTACAAAGGGCATGCAGCAATTAGAAAGGCCGCCAAGGACTGTCCGCCTCTAGCCATGGCTTTAGCGTTTTACGCAGATAGACAAAATGAAAATAATATCTTTGAGTTTCCCGTGGTAGACGTCGCTTCAGCTATGGGATGGGATAGCGGTATTTGCAAGCACAAATTGAAGAATTTAGAATGGACTAGTGGTAAGTAAAATACCCTCTTTGTCTTTCGATATATTTGTTACTAATTTTCAGTGAACGGTGTTCCGAAACGGTCGAGTTTAACTGTGGAGTTCTCGAATCTCGGATTTAGATTATTGGCTCCCGGGAATTTAACGGGGAACCAACTGGACGATACGTTAGATTACCTGTATAAACGCGTAGTAGATCAAGAAAAAATGTGTTTGATGCAACTGCGCGCGTTATTCACAACTCTAAATTCGGTTACGGCCAGGACGTACAAAGATTGCCTAACCGCGGAAGCTGGCGACAACGAAAATTTGCTAAAAGAAAAAATTCGCGATTACTTCAACAGCCCCGATCCTCTAGCCGGATTCGAAGAGGACGATACTAAGCCGGTGGTTGAGGAACAAATCGTTAAAGATACCAGACAACTGATAATCATGTATAAAGATACTGTTTTTACGGGTAGGGCCGTCGCGAGGATTTTCCATGGCATACAAAGTCCGAACTATCCTGCAGTTATATGGGGTAGATGTCGCTTTTGGCGGTCACACTTGCACGACCATTTTCACGAAATCTGTAGGATAGCCACTAGGGAGATTTTGAAGATGCGGTGATTTTTAGTGTTATTATTAATTGTTTTTAAATTTACAATAAAGATATTTTATAGATTCCAATTGGTTATCGAATTATTTAAATTTATGCTTAATAAACCATCTTGGAAACTAACCTAAAAATTAAATAGAGTCCGCATCTCTACAAAAAAATAATCACCAGTTATATCACAGATAAGTTAACATAGTTACTTTGTCTGTGGTTACATCCACGTTTCATCAAATTATCCATTCGCTTTGATTACATAAATTCTACTGGAATTTCCAAGTTTTGACAACTGACATCATCAATTGTTTTTTCACACAGACGATGCGTTAACTTATAACTGGTTGCCTACTATGTCGTCTAACGTTACCTGTATGTTACAATATATAATATGATGTAAGGTACATACGTGCTACATACTTCCTTTAACAAAATTAGGTTGGTAGCATTTTCTGTTTAATCGTAAATTCATTCCATATTGATCATATATTCATACCAAATTAAAAAAGAATTCCTCTGAACAGATTACGTGTTCCTAAGTTTTGTAATAAGCCTGGAAATTATGTGTGCGCATATTAGGTTGCCTATACGGAAGTCATACCATTCCGCAATATGTAAAATTCATTAATTAGATTATTAATGCCGAAAAATACAGGCATTATAATAGATATTCTGAGGTGGTAAACGCCTCTACATAATACACAAATAGTACTGGCAACAATCCAGCCCCAAAATTTCAGGTAAAGTATATTAGTAACGGTATTGCAGAAACTGCACTCAGTACTATGCGGCATGTTTAAATGCAACATGAAACACTTCCCTTACACTCGATACCGTATTATAAAAAAAAACTTGGATTACGCTGTACTAATATTGCTGTATTTATTTAGCAATATCGGCAAGGTTAATTTTATAACTTAAAATGAAATAAATAATTGTGAAACGGTCTCAAACGTCAAAAACATGAACTATGAATCTATATGCATTTATTTGAGTAGTTTAAAAATATAATGATCTGAAAAATTACTTGGCCAGAAACTGTTAAAAATTGCGAAAGCGCCATTCCGGCATTCTAGTGCATCATTATAAGTATATAACAACTAAGATGCTTGCCAACAGATATTACACGATGTACATGACCGATTTCATCATTCTTATTCCTAAGTTTGCCAAAAATACCGAGTCGTAGCGCCACCAAAATACAAAATGTACATAAATTAACTGCGTTCACCGAATCGTTTAAGTGGTAAAATTTGAATTTACCTGAATTTACATGGTAAGTATTTATATTTATATATAGGTATAGGTAGAAATGTTATTTCAAATGCAATTGATAGTTTTAAAGTCATCAGCGATTAGTAATGAATGTGATTCATCGGTCGTCAACGTTTCGATAAGGCTCAGTGCCAATTTCGGGGGCCTGGTTAATATTATCGTTTGATTTCTCGACGGCGCCATCAATCATTCGATCAATTCGCGAGCCTCGTCGCCGTGCCATTGTGTAACGTCGCGTATTTCCGGTGTAGAATCTGCCGTAAATCTGCCTAGCCGACGGTGACTGTCTATTGACACACGGGTGAACGGTTTTGTGCGTTCAACCCAACCATAACTCTACCTATATAACCAGAACGTGTTTTTTTTAAAACAAAGGTGAACACACGTAGAATAAGGATTCGTAATAACAACTCGGTGAAAGAGAATGTTGGAATATACAGAGTAATAAAAATGGCGGATTTCCGATCGTGACACTGTTTTAGAAATTTATAGACGTGAACATATTTAAATTTAGGAATATTTTATTGCCAACCCCATAAACTTTGTTGAGATTAATTACTTCCCGCAATTTCGTATCATGTATAATTAATAAGTCACAATTTCCATGGTACATTAATTAGTTGGCGTTAATTTTATGCATTTTCTAAGAATGATTGTGTCATGTAAGGTTTCATGAAACGAAATCACATCTGCATATGGTTGTATGTTATATTTCAGTACACAAATTAAACTTAAACAGATTGAAATACTCTATGAATAAGTAATTAGAAAAGACAAAATTTGAATTCAAGTATTATATTGTGTCTTCAAAAAACTGCCCGGAAGAGAAAATGAAGAATATGGGATCAAGTTCAA
The DNA here is from genome assembly GCA_031763485.1 of Osmoderma eremita. Taxonomy (NCBI): domain Eukaryota; kingdom Metazoa; phylum Arthropoda; class Insecta; order Coleoptera; family Scarabaeidae; genus Osmoderma; species Osmoderma eremita. Next base: position 7,405 of record JARFOC010008476.1, on the reverse strand, counting down.
ATGCGTCGTTAAAATTTTAAAGACTAGCCATATGTTACTATGAAAACATATTGCAACTTGCAATGTGTTGAAGTTGAATACACCAATTAAAAAATACTAAATACTATAACTGCTTTCCATTTGACAAAATGTACAGTACTGAGCCATTTTGTGCGGTACGAAATCGAGATATGTACTTTTGGAAAGAATGCGGAATGGAACCGTACTTTTTTGATATCCCTTTTCCGCCAGTTGTTTATATCATGTTTGATGCATGCGTGAAATGAAATATATTTGAAATTGACAACCTGTGGTGACAATTTCATACAATTATATTTTTGATCTGCTAAATTAAAGAAAATATGCAGAAACATGAAACTGACCAACTAGTTTGTAACCAATCTTGGGGCCTTTTCGATACCAACTCATACAGTTGAGATTGATCACTTCGGATAGCTGACAAAATTAATAATAATATGTAATGTTAAACTTCGCACATAAAGATGGATCGCAAGATCCGGGACGTTTAGATTTGACGTTAATTAACACTGACATCTGAGAATTCTAGTGATATTTCATTTTATCCAATATAAATTTAATACAAAAGTGTCAACTTAATACAATTGTAAGTTTGTCTTAAATTCTAGCCTTGTCAACCTCTTCAATGTTCTTAACGTAAATGGAATATAATTTTATACTGATTAATTTGTATGCGAATTTATGCAACTCACTGTGCATATTATTGTCAGTATGTAAATGGTGGTCGTATCCCGGAATGCGAGACACTCAGTATATTTGATAGTAATAATAGATAGACCGGGAAACGTGAGGAGGGTAACAACACATAAGTAGAGAGAAAGAGACACGTGTGGTACGGAAGTGAGTACGACTGTAAACAACAAACCCGGCTCTACAGTCTGCCTTCTACACCGTCCCGCGCACCGCCGTTTTACGTTTTGTTTCCAACTTGTACGCTGACGTCATTCATGAACCGACGGGTAGACGGGAGTGGTGGGGATGACGTGAACTCCGAGTCCTTTTAGTTTTCAAAACAACCGTGTGCTTTTGTGAGATTGCGACTGTAGACCGGTCGAATTTCGCGATTTTTCACCGAGTTTCCGTCGACAGACAGGAAGATATTGGTATTCGTGTGGTGTCGGTACGATCTGTGCTGTTTGTAACAAAATCTTCTCGTTCGCTCATTTCTTTCTGGCACTGTTAATCGTCGGTGGTGTTCACGTAATAGTCGTCGCCATATATACAAACACACACACATACACATAAATACGCGTGCACTCAAGATAACAACAAAAACAAAACCGACAGTGTGTGTGTTTGAGTAACTCGCAATGGATACAGCGTTGAGGGAACAAGTAATGATCAATCAATTCGTCCTGGCGGCGGGATGCGCCAGGGAACAGGCAAAGCAGCTGCTGCAAGCCGCCCATTGGCAATTCGAGGTGAGTTTTCCGCCTTGTAAACAAACAGCAATATCTGCATGTCAATGAACATGGCCGCTGTATGTCGGCGTTTTCGTGTGCGTTCAACCGACGATAGCGCTTCGAATCATGGGAGGTGGTTCAGCATTTTGAAATCCAACTTTATCTCAATATAATGCTAAGCAACCGAATGTTTGTTTTGAGAAACCCATGTTATAAAATAGATTACATTAGTACGAGATGTAGATATTTTATTTTTACAGGAGCAAAAATATATTGACAATGTCTGTTTACTTGTATAAATATCTTTCTATAAAAAAACCCGATTATTTTAAAGTGAGAATCGTGTGTTTTAACAATAACGAACGTCGTTGATTATGGCTGTAGAAAAGTTCCTAGTATCTGAGGTCGATAAACTTACGACATGAGCATTTTAAAACAGTAAATAAATGATTGCAGCACTTTTTTAAAACATCATAACTTCTCACAAGTAACATGAACTTTTAGAAGGTGCCAACTAAATGAATTTTATCGCCAGTTCTAATTTCATTTTCTCGTATGAATACAAGAACATAAATACCAATTAGATTGCTTTATTGGAAACATCTTAAATGTTTTGCTAATTATCGTAAGTGAAGGTTCACAGGATGAATATTTTTAAATGATAATTAAATTTGTCTTTCAATTGTATATGTAATTGAAAATGCCTGTTTATTTGTTTAAGTTAGACCAATTGCAATCACAAGACATTATACGTCTTATTGGACAACATTTCACCATTCTTATAAGATTTCCCGTTCTGTCTTTTTTCCAAAGATTCTAATTTTTGATACATAAAATAAATCTGATGTATTGAATTTACTTTCAACCACGAGTTGTAATCTTAAATTGATTTTGTTTGTAATATCGCTCAATCACTTACAAAAGCTTACAAACACCATGACATCGATTCACCGCTGGTACCGGCTGAATGACACAGGACAAACTTTCTTTCGCATTTTACTTCGTCTCTTTCTAACACCACCTCCTTTCCTCCCAAACACCCGATCGTTCCCGCGCCGGTCCTAACGTAATATACGTTCGTTCATATCGACTCACGCTTTTGGTCAAGGGCTTCAAGGTCACGCGTGTATTTTCGTGTCTACCATTTCCTGTGTTATATCATCACTGATCGACGGTGGATCATTTACGAATCGGTGAAGGCAGCTTTCACCATTGTTATTGTGATAATTAGCTATTATTATTGTTATTGCACAACATTAGAGTTGCAACTAAAAAAGCTAACGACGCGACATCCAATAGCTAATTATAAAGTCGTTCAGCCGAGCGCAGTCTGTATTTTTCCGCGACTGAACCCTAGTATTTATTGTTTGTTTTAGTAAACAAACTGGATCATAATGAATATAAATAAAATCAGAAGCAATTAAATATGTTGTTTTCGGTTGCGAGAATTAATACTGTTTTGTTACAATTTTTTAATCCATATTTGGGATTACTAATAATCTAAAGGAGTACGTTTGTTATTTACGTACATTTATTGTATTGTTTTGATTATTTTCCGCTACATTACTTTGTCGATAATAAACCCCTTTGTTCGCATTTCTAATTCATTAAGTACATTTAGCGTTACCAAACAAATATTTGTGTTGTTATTGTGTACTAACATTGCTAATGAACAATGAGTAAGCTTTGAAGAGAAAGTAAAAAAAGAACAGGTTCCGAAACCGACATAATGAGCCAACAATTTTTGCCGTTTACTTTTTGTTTGTTTTCGGTTAAATTGTGTTTTAAACGCTTTACATTAGAGAAAACGAAATGTGAATTGATAAATATGACCTTTAACTTGACAATTTTGTTTAGATAGGACAAGTCTGTTGATTTCAACATTAATAAATCCCAAACATCGAATATAAATATCAGTACTAAATACATTGTGAATCTTTACAGGCACTATATTTAGTTTATTTAGCTTTTTTGCATTTAATAGTTGATAATACATATTTTCTAAGATATTTTAATGTTGGTAATATGCAGTGTTAAAATTTTCAATACCTTAAGTATTAATGAAGTTGGTAGTTTTGCCTGTATTAAATGAAATAAAGAAAACTGGAAACTAAAGATGCAGATTAATGAAATTACTATATATTTTTTTATGAAACTTCGCCGTAAAAAACAACTAATTAGCATGAGAGCAAAATTGATTTTCATGTCTGATATTTGCAGCAACATTGTCATCCATTGTCGTACACCTGTTGTATATACAGTCTTTTTCTTATTAATTTACTGCAACTTGACAATCATTTTTGCTCTCACGGTTCTATATATTTAGTAGAAAGGATTATGAAATAAACTTAAATGTCAACAATGAACAAATGAACTGATTTGCCAAGGTAAAACATGTTTATGTTGCTTCATACCTTGATAATATTGCAAGAGAAAGGAATCGTTATGATTGGAAATGTCGGTTTTAAACGCCATTGTATTGAATCTTTACATTAATGCAGATTATTACATATTTCGTTGGCAACATTTATGAAGGTGTGTTTGAAGAATGTATTTAATATTTGTTTAGTATCTTTTTGATGTTGAAACGTGGTGTTAGTGAATTTACATATATAATATTTTCAAACTTCTGTATTACAAGTGTTGTACTTTATAATAATCTCCAATTAACAATTACAAAATAAATTGGCACAGTACATTATTGATTTAATTAATGTATTTGGTTCAGGTAGATTAAGAATAAAATTTCATCAACCTTATAATAAACCCCGTTTCGTGTCTTAGAGTCTAGGAATTCTAAACGGTATTATAGCAATAAACGCGTATTGCACACGACAACGAGACGACCTTGCCAGAGATCTTGTCATAATAAATTATGTTACGCCTGGGCCGGCTGTGTTTGGGTGCCACCGCAGTTAATGTACATACATAAGTACCGCTATATAAAAAAAAATTATAAACGTTTCCACCGAATTTCCCTATACTATTGTGTAGTGTAACTATTGCTAAGTAGACAAAGTGGGCATTCTTATTTTTAAATCGCCTCAACCTGTCAAAACCGTGATGTAGACAAAACAGAATTAAAAAGAAATGTATTTTGTATGGATTACTCCGAAATACTCGTAGTTATGTATCACGCAGGTTTATTACGCGAAGTATGAGTGTAATGCATTATACCAAATATTATATTAATACTAATTGTCCCCGGCCACGCGTTGTTTTGGCCCAGTCTGGTTACATTGATAAGACTGTCACAGGTGTGATATCTATATATAAAAACACGCCCGTATTCGAATACAACGTTGTGTCAAAATTTCAAAGCAATCCGTGAAGAACTTTCGGAAATTTAAGATTTTAACAAACGGACATTAACATTTTTATTTGTATGGAAATACCTATATGGTCAATGGTTAGTTCCCTGGGCGAAAACCCAGATGCCGTCAGTAGTCACATTTCAGACGACCAGACGAAAGACAAACACTGCTAATATGTTGGTAGTATATACTGTAAATTGTTACCCCTTTTACTGACCTTGTTATTATAATTTTGTTTTCAAGCAGGTAGATTCAAATTGCCATTTTATTCATAGTTTTGATTTAAAACATTTATTTTCAGTCGAAATTGTCGTCTATTCTGAATTATACTGGTAATACGAAGTCATTTTCAACTATACGAAGCGGTAGCCATTTTAACTTGTTGAATCACAAAGACACACCTGACGTGCTTCTTACTAGGCGTTTTTATCGTGAGTTCCTGTTTATTTTCCGGTACCCCTATTTACAACCTCGTCAAATTAGACGTCAATCATTGTTTTTTATACTACCAATCTAACAATAATGTATAAATAAACTTTTAATATAAATGTTTATTTATTTATTTAATTTTTAAATTTCCAATTATTTTTATTATGATTTCCTGATTTTTGCTCTATTTATTAACATCGTTTTTCTATTTTAAATAACCTTAGTTTGCCCCGGTCCGAGAACTGTCAGGCGCCATATGAATTCAAGAAATAAGTAGTTATTTATTCATCTGGTCCTGAAGTGACTGTGGTCATGCCTTGCACATGATGACCAGTTTCAACTCTTACAGCCAGCGCAACATTTCATCTTTCCATTCCTTTTTACATCCACATTATAATTTAACCTGTCACTTTTTGTCTATTTTTCTAATATAAGTTAAAAATACCCCTTACCACCTTGTTGAGTAAAGAACTCTGTATACGTATTTCGGCAACTAAGTTGCCATCCTCAGCAGAAAACCGCAAAGGAAAATAATGTCAGACGTAGCACTCCGAGAACAATCCTGCTCTTAGACCGCCACTATCAACATTGTTATTATACAAAATTATATAGCAAATATAAAAATAAACATGGCGTAACACCACATCAGATAATCACAACAAAATAAGAAATAAAATGAGAAAGTACGGATTTCTGGTAAAAAAAAAATTTTTTTTTGTTACAGACTGCCCTAAGCATATTTTTTCAAGAAGCGACAGTACCCCCGTGCCCATCAGCATCTGCCCATTTTGGACAGGTATGTATAATATGATGATCATTTTTATCCCCTATAACAGGGGTTCCAAAGTGCGGCCCGCGGGACAAATGCGGCCCGCGATATCGATACGATATATTATATTTTTATTAAAAAAGAAATAAGTAAATAGTAAAATAAATAATAAATATTACAAATAAGATAATAAAATATTTTAATATCTTTTAAAAATTCTTACAGAACTTTAGTCATAAGCGTTTGTATTAATAAAATATTGTTTAGTTTTTTGTTTTAATAAATATATAATTAAAGATTTATATTTATATTAAATTTAGTATACTAATAAAAAAAAATAGTTAAATATATTTAAAACAAAAAAAAATCATGGTTATTGTTTCGATTTTATTTCGTTTTCTTTGGCCCGCCAAAAAAATCGGTAATATTAAATTGGCCGGCCTAAGAAAAACTTTGGGAACCCCTGCCCTAGAACAATGACGAGCAACCAATTTTCTACTGCGGGCTATATAAAATATCGGAAACTTCAAATTGGCAACGTTTAACTTTTCACTGTTTTTATAATAGCATAAATCCTTACAAAAAAAAAGTAGAGTACGGTAAGAGAATAGCAATAGTAGTGCTAATTCCGTACAGAGGGAGCTAATTATCTATCAGTTGAACTTAATAGCATACATCCATTATACAGTGAGAACGTAAAGGTTGGAATAAATTCATTTAAAATTCAGATGTTTTTTTATTATCGAAAAAGGGTTCGGGCTCCTGGATTTTTGATTTTCGTTGCCGTTTCTTATGATTATTTCGTGTTTACAGGGTGATCCAGAAACAAGTTATCACAGCTCACTTAATTTTTTAAATGGAAACATCATTTTTTTTATTTCATTTTTAAATTCTACGTCAAATTCTGAACACATATTATGGATCATGTGCTATACCTAAATTCAACTGTTTCCGAGAAAAATGCACTGTAACTTGAAACATCAACACATTATTATTTATTTAGAAAAAGCGGTAAAATGCAATAAAAAGCAAAAATTATTTTATCAAATGTTGAAAATGATCTCCACCAATCTTTTGGTAGTATCTGATCTGTGGATAATTATTGAACTAATCCATGAGTATCTCGCAAAATTAAAGTCGTCTGCCTTGGTTATTTAGTCCATGAACCAACTGGATTTTGTAACGATGCCATTTATTTTCCTTTAAATACTTTAGGACGGATGTCTGGCAGATCTGATTTTCCAAAGCAATACTTGGGCCTCGCCATATGGTGGTCTAGCTGACAGTAGATTGAGACATCGGTTCTCTTCGAACGTATTAATAATGCGACAATATCTCTGCCGCTATTTAAAACTGCAATTTGGTTGACTTGAATGCGCATTTGTTTGATTCAAGAACATATCGCTCATTGAATGCAGAACTAGCCCATGTCCATTTTTGTCGAATTTGGGCTTACAATAGTATCTAGTACA
>JARFOC010008455.1:0-10988 GCA_031763485.1 Osmoderma eremita | reverse complement strand
CTAAATTTCTTGATCTCTCCTAAGTATTTGTGCCTCCACCGAATAATGTCGTCTCGTTCGATGAGTATACTTTTACGGCCTACTTTTTTTTAATTCGAAACCCATATCTTGTAACAATCTGTGTGAAGTTGCTCGAATGAAGTTCGGGAGATCATCATTAGCATTGACAGCAACAAGAATTGCATTTAATGTAGGTGGCATATTCTGTATAAAAAAAACTATGCACTTAACGTCGAATATGTGCTTGCGTGTTCTGATCATATGTTTGTAATCGGTCATTTGGTTGTACCTATGCAATTCCATTTCTTGAAGTATTTTGGACTTGATAATGAACTAGTTTGTTGCATCTATTTTATATTATACATTGTACGCTCGGAGCAACCCACTTACTTCTTGAACGGAAGTACTCGCATTGATAGTTTTATGAAAATAATGTAAAATATTTGCAATCATACACTTCTCCTTCAGGCTAAATTTTTCTCCCTTACGCGGTTTTCTCCCTACAGGCTTCATTATTGTAGTGAAAACTAATTAAATGTATAGGTTATAAAATTTCTAAAAATCAAGAAAAATATCCATATTACCCTGTGTCCGCTCGAAAAAGATGGAAGCGTTGTGAAAAGAATGATTTGTACAACTACATATAAACAAATTAACGTGGAATTTAACTAAAAAATATTTTAAAACTACGACGATAACGATTGACAGCAGTTGACACTAATAGACAGACAGATAGGTACTTTGCCATCTCACGTCCAACATCTTTTCAGGTATTCACATACTTGTTGCAATAATATCTTGCTTTTTTACTTGTTAATTATGTCTCTTCCTCTAACCGGATTGTCCTGCTAACTATAATTTATATAGATGTGTTTTGACACAAAGAAATTAACGCTACTTTCGAATTTAACTTGTAATTAAAGTTTGCACCAGCAAACCATTTATTTATAAACATCTTCGAGTACAGGCGAATGACAATTTAATAAATAATACACATATTTTAGTTATTAGGGTATGGATGCATCTGTATATAGGTAGGATTCCAGGAAAATGTTATTTACTATAATTTTCTTGATGATTTGACACTTGTATTAAACAATATCCGATTATATACTGGTTTATACTGTTTATTTTCAATATATTTTTATCCTGAAACGTCTACTTCTCAAAATACCTCCATTGAGATGGGCATTCACTAGTGTGCGTCGCAGAGCTGATGCATCGACGTCCAGAAAATCAAGGGGACTCCCACTGGCTTTGTGGACAGCGATGTCTTTATTGAGAGCTACTTTTCCATAATTTCACTTTGCTCTAATTCGGACAATAATGAACACCCCGCTCGATACCGCTTAGGTATATAGCGAGTGGCAGGAGGCTTGGTATTGCCCGTAAGTAAGGCACCTTTATCGACAAACAATTATTTATAATAATAATCCATAATCAAATCTGCGTGAAAGCACATTAATGTGATCCTGTCATCTCGGATACACAAGTATGCAAATTTTCAATTCGCTAATACATTCAGAAGTGTGTTAAAATTGCATCAGTAGAGATGGTGGCATTACCGATAGAAGTCAAGTTAATACAAAGCTTTTAAAAAACTAGGAGATTATTGGAGAAATAGCGTGTCATCCACTTATAAATATTTACTTCATTTCCCACTATTAGGAAGTTACTAACTTTCATACTATGATACAGACACGCACGCATATATCCCTGGTGTGAAAGAAAAAGACAACTCGGCTTGTTCTTAGCTGCTCGACTGATTTACATAATAGTGCACATATTCATCCGCTGTACTTTCCTGTTTACAACACGTTCTGCTTACACGGTACTCTGGAATATTACTTCCTATGAAACATTTTGCCCCAGGCGTAGCTAGAATTGCAAGGAATGAAATTCCCTTTGTTGTACATCAATTTGGAAAATGTAATCCCCAGCGAAAAGAATTTATTTTACAAAGTGATGCGATAATTAGTAATATTCCTTGCTTAGCAATTACTATATTTAATTCCCATTGTAATTTAGAAATGTTGCTGAAATTAAATTAAGCAATATTACTGTACAAAGAAAAAGAATGTGTACAGTAGAGGAAAAGTTCCCCTAAGGGCGCTCTTCCACTTACCTCAAGATGTGTGAGAGTATACTAAACAAAAGAAATGACTGTTATCAAACCTGACTAAGTTAGTATTGAACAGAAAGTGCCCCGGTTCACAAAGATAGATGTGAGATCATTGCAAGCTGGGTAAATAGAGCGTTGATTTCTCCTTGAAGGTTGTACGGCGTAACATTTTAAGGGTATCGGGAATGCGATTATAAACAGTGACAGCTGTATACGAGAAAGATATTTCATATAAGGTGGTTATGTGCAATGGAATCGTAAGAGTATGTGTGTTATGTAGAGTTAAATTATGTATCGGCGATCTTGGAGTTAACAGTACAGAGATAATTTGGAAAAGAAGTAACCAGCAAACTATGTATGAGGCAACCAAAATGAAGGAATCGATTATCAGCCGTGCAGAAAGGCATTTGGAATACAGAAAAACGTGACATTTTGCGCAATGATAGTATATTGTGCTTTATTGTGCACCATTGTGCAGGTTCTACCGAAGTTTTGTGGATGTTTGTCCACCAAATGTCCAACATTATCGAATCGAACCGCTTCCGTTGGTCCTGCAGAAGCACGGCCTCTTTGAGAGTTGCTCGACTTCTCGCTTTTGTTTTATAACAGCAGTTCACGAACCTACTGCGATGGATACTCTATCTGAGATTTTGGTTTTCACAGCGCACCAGTCTGTCCAACTTCCACACATTAACCGATGCACTGTCCACCAAGTTTGAAAAAAGTGGCCACCACCATATTTTTCCGCGAATTTTGATGCGGTAGTTTGCTATTATTGTCATGGAAGTCCACGCCACCCATATGCTTGTTATGAATGTGAATCATGTTTGACTGATCTAATGGGCTGTCTCTTTTCTCCTTGCGGTTGAAGCGTTTGACCTGTACCACTGGTTGAACCGATTCGTAGTTCGATATAACAGACACTACTGAATTGTCATTCCAACGAACCCAACTAATTTCATACAAATGATCACATTGCATTTCAAAAGAGCCTCTTTGTTTTTTCTTCATCTGTTCGGAAGGTTCAACGGGGCATCGAGCAACACGGTTCTCTCCAAGTAGCTGTAGCTGTGTGATTCCTTTAGGTATACCAGAAGAGAGTGACTTATGAAAAAGTTATCGAAAAAAAATCTATGGGCATTAGATTCTCTCGCAACACTCAATAGTTCCATTACAACACTTCCGCCAAGTTCAAGATTAGGCTGCTTTTGCTGGACCATTTTACCACCATATGGTATGAACTTGAACAACTAGGCGTCACTTGTGGTCAAACACTATGATTTGAAGCCAAATCGTACAGGTTTGTTTTTGATAAACATTTTAGCAGAATGTTTGCCATAATAGGGACCATCTGTTCGTCAATTGACAAGTGGTGCTTAAAAACCCCAAATTGCATATAATCCTTATTGACCAGATCAAATATGGGTGTCAGTTTTGTAAATTTGTCTTCTTTGTCAAGATTGTTATTATCTGCATGATGCTAATTTTTCTTTACACTGAGGAATAGGTTTCTTGACATAGATCTTTTTACTATCTCAACACCTTTATTCTCATCTATCATACAGTGCATACTACTTTGTGGGAGACTGTAGTATCCGCTGAGAAGCAGAATGCCTAAGAATCTCTCCAAATCGTCAAAAGTGAGTTGAAATTCTGGTCGATTATTGTCCGGAGCATACATATTTGAATACCGAAGAATTTCGTGCTTGCCTGTGTCGTCTAAAGAAAGTTTGAAAAATTCAATTGGACTTTTGCCTCATCAATCTTCAGAAATACACACGGAAAACAGCGGAACTGTACCATAATTATCATAATCGATCGGCGTCCTCCACCATGTGATTTCTTTTTGCTCTCTAACTAGACCCACTTTTGCCTTTCAATCGGAACCATAGCAGAATCTTCCACTTTCTCTCCAACGATATCTTCGTCGTCATCCATTCTAGCCTCCTGAACGAAACCGACATTTTCGACGTTCTCTACAAGTATTCCAAATGTTCCCACAATTTCGCGTAAACCGTTTAGCTTACTGGTATCGTTTTTATCAACATCTTCCACGTCAGTCACATGTTTATCGCCTTATGATCTTCATCTAGATTTAAATTGTCGATTATGCCTTCAAATTCTTTTGCAGCTAGAGCTCTTCTCCAACTATCTTTGTATGTACCCTGAAAATAGGAATGTTTTTGAATACTTCACATTAGTATTTTATAGTGAAATTACTTACCATAATAATTATCATTTGATCACTAGAAACACACTTGGCAACTGCACACGCGTCTCAACTGCTTTCCAGTATGTCAATTGAGACAGTTAGAGGTTAGGTTCCATTTCAACAGCGAGATATATTACTGACGTACTTACACTGCATTTTGCCAATAGCGGGTTTTCGCAATGTCGAAGTTTCACTAACAAGTATTAATAGTAAGTCACGTCTGCTAAATTTTTTAACAGGCGTGTCTATTGATACATCCAATAGCTGTCTTCTAAAATTTGATTTTCTATTCTAGGTCCCGAAATAAAAGAAATATACAAGATATTGGCGATGAAAACAGCCTCAAAATTGACCAATAAAAGTAAGGAGGATCAATTAGTTTCAATGGGGATTTGTTTTTGTATGTCAACAATCCCATATCAATCGATATTAGTTCTACACATTATTCAAAAATATCACGTTGAAAAAAAATTATACTTTTTACATTGCGGTAACGCAATATTGGCAAAAGATGGGTTAAAATCTGTTAAGACAAACCAAAGTTATAATTGATTTTCTGCTCAGACAGATCCCCTACTATCCTACCTTTGACATCTTAGGGGACTTTCGTTAAGAAGTGTGTAAAACGGTAAACGATTTGAGTATTTTGCTGATAATAATTTTAACTTACAAATATTTTTAGATAATGAGAAAATGTCAATCTTTTAACCCGCCTAAAGTTACACCCCCTGGCGGCCACTTTGGAAAATAAAACAAAAAACAGAAATTCTCTTTGTCGCCTTATTATCAAGATTTTTATCGCAAGGTTGTAACATGAACGATTGCCAAGATATGGCTGGTAGTCATCCTTAATCCGACAACTTGTAAATATACAAATTTCCCTACAGCTCCCGAAACAACACCGTAGAAGACATTAAACAAATTAATCCAAAATTTGGGAAAATCTGATTTAATGAGTATCATTAGCATTAAGATTCAAGATATGATCCATTACCAAAGTACTCGTAACAAGTACGGAGTTTCCTCAACATAATTATATGCTAATATTATTGTAAGGAAATTATTCCCTGTTACATCTAAGTTGGATGTTAAATATTTTAGGCCTAGCATCTTAGCAGTCTGCGTGGACCCGAGCATACAAAGTAGGTGTAATTTTAATACGTTAATAGGCTTTGAGTTCTAAGATAACAAGCGTGCAGATCCTTAATTACTCGAAAATTACGTAACTTCGCCTGGACAGTAACGTTCACGTAAATTATGAGTAGACATATTTTCTGGCGGTTGACGGTCGGGCCAAATCCACCCGGATCATAACATTTTGCCGCTAAGCTCTACAAATTACGGGCGCAGCTCCAGTCTACGTACGTATCATTGTCCCGGCGGCAAATGACACTCCCGGATTTATCGTTGCAAACTTTCGAAAAAAAAAAGTGTAATACGTTGATTGACGTGATAAAAGTGGCATGCAGCCAGCCATGGCAACATCTACACCAAAATGGGATATGCGTTCCCATATATTCATTCGGTATACGCCTTCGATGTTTTTTTCTAATTAAGTTATACTGGCAGTTAGCTAATGAATCACGTTTTAATACACGGTACAACGATCTACGCCTAAATTTTCACATACTGCAACGTGCTGTAGAAGCAACAAATATTTCTCTAACGTGATGAGTTCTGGAAAATTGCTGGATGTTGCTTCTCTCACACAAAAACACTTTTGTAATATGAAACGCAATGCAGCATGCATAAAAGTCATATCATTTTGACAGTTACATCTGTTTCATAAAGAATTACATCTAGCTGCCTATGAATTTACTTACGCAAAATGTTGAAATTAGAATATACAGGAATTCGTATAAAGGTTATCTACCTGCAGAGATAATATAGTTAGGATAAATGGGGCACTTAACCTTAAAATTGTGTGCCTATCCATCTGCTGGTCTGCAAACCCGACTAAACAGACTAGCGCGCCAAATGTCACATATTTCAAACTTGACAGTCCGCATAATTTCGTACCACCGTACATACCTCTGTACAAACTCTTTTTTTCTCATGTCTATAATTCTGTTCGCAAAGTGAGCACACAAGTTTCGTAAAGAAAACGCATCGACAGTTTCGATTAAGGTATTCCGAAAGGTTATGCCAATAAAGAAATAATGATTTTTGAGAAGTGTAATACAGAAAACGTGGCTACACGTATAGATTAATGCAGTTTAGTAAAACAACATCGTTTTAAAATATCGCTTGCATGCATGCGTGGGCATTTAAAAATATAGTATACGTTCCAAATGATAAAATTTTACATAAAACAAATATGAAGAAAACACATTAAGAATTAATATATTAAGTAAAGTCATTTCCGCCGTTCTTTAAAAATTGGTTGGGCATGCATATATCCAGGCACGCAAGTTGTTTCCCCGAAGAGTTCTGTTAATGCCATTTACCCAAAGTAAAATACCAATTATTAAGAATTCATAAAAAATTTGTTTATAATTTCTTCAGTGTGGTGGCACGACCTGAAATTGAATCTATTTCACTTTTTAAAATACTTAAAGGTACACCAAAAAAATTCTTGTTTAAAACGTATTTGTGGCAACAAATTTTAATATTATATGATCCATACAAGCCTTTGACAAAATTTCGTGTACAGTATTTTAAACGGTAACGCACACTGTTAGAGGAGCCCTCTTGAGAAATTAGATCATGCCATGCGAGTGTTTTATCCAGACAAATAATGTTATTTGTGCAGACTTCACATGTATAAAATTCACCATTTTTTTTGATATAAAACCACTAAGTTACCTTTGGTGTAAACCAGGGGTCACTCGACCAACGGAGGGATCTGAGTGTATAATTGTAGAAATCTACGAAGAGTACTTTGAATGTACATTACAATTTCTTTAGTTGCTAGTGGGTCTTTTGGTTTTTATTTATTGTTTAATCATTATCCTTATTTTTATTATTATTGTGTATTTCGTCTGTAAACATTGGCGTGTCCCGAATAAATTATTATTTTGATAACGCACGTCGAGCTAAAAATGATTCATCGTCAGGTACCTGGAACCGACTGTATTCTTTAGTGTAATTATATTCCTAATGTCTATATTCTCGTTAAGTATGGTAGACTAATGTTACAGCGAATTGTTTTCCTTCAGTCTTTAGTTTGTAAGTTGCTATTGTAGAAGTCAGTACGTGAATAAAATTATTGATTAGTCCGTTTTTGTGTTTGAAAAATAAGTAAATTTTACAATTTTGTGCGGCAGGAGTAATCCGAACACTGTGTTTATTGTATTGCGTCTAGTAAGCAAAAATGCCAATTCTAATTATAACTTTCAGTAATACGTTAATCAAAACCGCCAATGCACGTTTTTTGCGCAATTTGTGCGCTCACTTTCTGAACAGAATAATAGTTGCAAATAAAACATGTGCTACTTAAAAATCTTCACGGCAGTATGCATATTCTTTTTAGCACATTTAGTGAATGACATTATGCGAAAAAAAGCTTGTGTAGAAGAATGAATAGAATTTTAGATGGCATCATGCATCCTGTCAAGTTTTAAATTTACGAGATTTGGCGCGGTAGTCTATTTAGTTGACTACCAGAGGGCAGGCACACATTTTCTGTGTTAAGTGCCCCATTTCTTCTAATTATATTATCTCTCACTATAACTATATACAGATAAAGTTTTGCACTCAGGGCCTTCTTATCTGGCGAGGAGCCCCTGATTTACACCAAAGATATAATAGTGCACCCCCCCCCCCCAATAATTGTACTAATTGTAATGTAATGTATGTTGAATGCGTTGTCCGGTATTTGGCCAACGTATTCTGCTTATCACGCGATTTGATAGATAGTGTTTCGAAAACGGCTAAATTTTCATGAGTTGCGTCTGTGCGGTAGCCCCATCCTACTGCAAGTAACCCGATTGAATCCATCCTGTAGCACTTGAGCTAAAAATGGTATTAATAACTTCCCTCGGCGTCATTGGTTATGTTATAAAAATGCTGGTCCTACTGACGTGACACAGCTAAACCTATTCAAATCTTACCCGTAAATGCTGATTTAGGGTCTGACAGACCTGGGCATGCTATTCATTACCATTTTCTCAAATGGAATCACCCACAATTTAGTCACTCCACCTAATCGTATCTCTATTGATGTACTACCTCATTACCTACATAGGAAATTAACAACATCTCTGTAGAAGAACAAAACGTATTTGAAAATTTAAAACATAGAATAAATATCTGTACCCGACAATAATGGAAAATATTTTCAGCATTTGTTGTAACTTTTACAATATAATAATTGTTTTCCTATTTCTTACCTGTATATATTTATTTATAACCCATAATCTAACTTGTCAAATTTTACCTATAAATATACAGGGTGACGCATTAGTGTGGCAAAGCTCGATATATCCGTTATCATATAAGATATTTAAAAAATTATTTACGAAAATTTTGGACAGTCTTAAACTTAACATTTTTATTTTTATATTTATTTTTATATATACAGGATGTTCCATATCACGAGGGTGAACCAAACATATGTTTTCTTAAATGGAACAGCCTATATATTATTTCAGATTTAGATTAAGCTCATGCCTCACACACCCAATATACAATTACATTGCATTATACAGTGTGTGTCATTTGTTATGATTAATATGCAAATCACTGTGAGTAATCACTTTTAAAACAAACTGATATTTTTTCAAAATTGTTAAAAGTGAACATAGGGCGAGTCAAAACATAAACTTTTCAATTATTTTAAATTGCTCGGCCTGTGTTTTATATAATAAAAAGAAAGAATAGTTTAGTTACTTTCATTTTTATTAAGCACTCTCTATACCTAAAGTCATTAATTTAAGATATTTTAGAGTATTTTTAAAATGTTAGATTTTTTGAAATTATTTTAATATATCCCCCGTGTTCAATTTTGAAAATTTTGAAAAAATGTCACTTTGCTATAAAAGTAAACTATTATCAATAATCTATGTTTGTAAAGGAAAAATTTCAGACTGTGTTGTTTGCAGTATACGAGACCTTGAACCTAGAGTGATTTGCATATAAAATTGACCATAATTTCTGAAAGACGCTGTATAATTCAATGAAATTATATAATGGGAGTGTGAGGCATGAGCTTAACCTAAACCCGAAATAGTATACAGAGTGTGCCATTTAAGAAAACGTATGTTTGGTTCACCCTGGTGATATGAAACACCCGGTATATATATGAAGATAATTTTGTTTGGTATCTTATATGATAACGGTTATATCGAGCTTTGCCACACTAACGCGTCACCCTGTATGTAGGGAATTTGTACAGGGATTTTAGTGTTACCATGCTGTTAAGTGAGTTGCATACCTAAAAAAAGTTGCGATGGTTTAATTATTTTTTATATTCATTGTATTACTACTTTGTACTATAGTTAATTAGGAACCTTTCAAACTCCTAGGAGTTAATAAAAGAAAGAGAATTACATATTGGCGACAAAAAATTTTAATTACGATTGAGCGAATGTTTCTATGATGGCCGGATATTTTACCTTTCCCTTTCAAAAAATGGCAAGCCACAGAAATTTTATTCATTAACGAATGAATTTTATTGTAGGGCGTGGTGTGATGTGATTATATTACTAAGATGGTCCACTTTTTGAAATTTCATTTTTTATTGCTATTTGCTATTGCTAGCAGCTTTCTAAACTAGCTACTATCAATTTATAACATTGAGAACTAAGAAAAATCAAACGAAATTTACATGAAATTAAAGCAGAATAATTGGTGGGGTGAAACAAGTTTAAGCAAAGATAAATAAGATTTAATCTATTAACAAACATGCGGTCTATTCTTGCACATAATATTCTAATCTACGCTTTCAATGAAAATTTCCCAATTTCCATATGAATCCAATAAATTAATTTTGTTGGGGATTATACAGCACTCGAACTGAACAAATTTGCATTCTTATTAGAAGGCCTACCCTTCCGATTTCACAAATGATGTTCTAATCATCACCGAATGTATAGAGGCGATAATTTCAGAACATTCCAGGCGGCAGTTCAGTAATAACGAAGTTAATTGAGCAAACAGCTTACAAGTAATGACTAACGCGTTTTATGTTTGACGTTTTTGTTTGCCGTAAACAGTAACGTCGTTCGATAATGTCAATGTAGGAAACGGTTTTCAAAGCGATGGCTAGCAGAAACTTCCGCAAAGAAATAAAACATAATGGCTTAGGGGACAATAGCTTTACAAGTCGTGCACGTTGATTTAGTTCATTGTGGCGGAACAATTACTCCATTATCTGTCCGAATTATATTGACAATGGCGCCTTTCCTTCGGAAATTAAAAAACATTTTCGATCTAGAAATTCCAACATTTAGTGCGGCGTTTGGAAGTTTGTAAATAGATGTTCAAGGGGAAAGGAGATAGGGGATCAACATTGTTTCTGCGCTGATAAGGATTTGCTATTGTTTGGTTCATACGTACAAATTGACAAATAATTATTACCCGGAGGTTTTAGGTTTACTCTGCCACCACATCACCACTGTTGCTTGTGCCAGGTATATATATTGTTGTATTTCAAAATACTAAGAATATACTTTATTAATGAATTTTGAATAATAATGATAATTACAAACTTAG